>JAJJWW010015635.1:0-20410 GCA_023531295.1 Papaver armeniacum
TATGATCCTACAATTTCCGTGAAAAACACGTTATTGTTCGTAACCGATCTTGGTAATACTTTATGTATGCTTTTTCTTCGAGTTAGTCATTCTTCGTTTTGTTTTGTTGTAGTTACTTTAATAGCATAAGGAATTCTGTTAAGATGTCACCTGGGAAGAGCCTTGCAACTGTACCGAAGAATGTTAGTAACTCCAAGCCAAATGCGGATGATGATTTTTTTACAATGTCTTCTTCACCTAGGAAAACCCATCCCAAGTATGTGGCGGTTCTTTTGACTGGTTTAGAAAATGAATGAGAGGTCCAGTCGGTTCGGCCAGGGCGTATAATGTGATTTTGTCTGCAGAGGAAAGAATATCCTGCTTCTCCCATCGACTTCAAAATCTGTCAGAGCCCGTTGCGTTATTTTGATAAGTGGATGCAATTCATGATAGGTCAAGAACGTGTGAGGGAAAATTTGACCAAGGCGCAGATTGTTGGAGCTGTCACGGCTTCTGCAACACTTCAAGTTAGGAAAGACATCCAGGGTTTGATCACGTTTGTCTCCAGATGGTGTTCAGATACTCATACTGCCATATGCAGGTGGGGAGAAATGACCATCTCTTTAGAGAGCGTAGCCGTCTTGCTGAACCTTCCCATAACAGGGAATCTTGATATCACATTTCTGATGATGAAGAGGAGATCTGTGCCTCCCTTGTCGAGAAGTCAAATGGGTTCGTCCGAAAGGATCACGATACGAAGTGCTTCTACAGCTGGTGGGTGTCTGAGTGGTTCCCTGATGAACCGGAGGTGAACCCAGAATTAGATGACACTCTTCATGTTGTCTTGTTTTTAGCTCTGTGGCTGTCCAGAGATATTTTTGATGACGGCTCTGGCAAGAAGGAGATAAGGCGATGACTTATTAAATTTGCCATCAAGCGGCGAAAAGGCGTCGTTCTTCCCATTGGGGGCTTGTTTCTTGGTTCTTTGTACACCCATTTGGATCATCTGGTTGCGGATATGTATGTTTCAAACGGTTATTTGAAGGTAGACTCGTATGTTCATGTTGCTTTCCTCTAGGCATGGTTGTGGGATCATTTCGCAAAGTACGCTCCTAAACCGTTGGCTCCGCTTCCTGAGTCTTGCGGCGGCTCTCGAATTCTGCGCTGGTCTAATAGGCGTCCAAGATCTGGAGTGAAGCTCATTGATTTTCTTGATAATGTCTATGTTGTTACTTTTCGTCCCTGGGCTCCAGTTCACGCGTCCATAGTTCATCCGAACACTTTTGCCGCTGCTCCGAACTTGACTTTGCTTTCGTACGGGGAGAATACAAGTGTTGGAGAAGTCGTATTATGCGGAGTTATATCCCTGGAGACGTGCCATCTTTCTTTCGGGGATGTTACAAGGCGGTCCCTTATAATATCGACAAGGCGGCTCGGCATATGGGTTTTGACCAAGGGGTCCCATTTATTCGTCAGTCGGTTGCTTCGGAAGATTTGTTGCAAGCTGTTCTTAACGCCAGTGTTCTTGCACTAGGTAAGAGCCTTCCTTTCCTGCTCCCAGATCGAAGTCCAATGACAACCCCTAGGTACAACAAGTTCTGGAAGGATGAGTTTCTTGCCATCCATGGGTTTGCGGGCGATGTTGTGGAGAATACCCGTGGAAGTCCTTCCTCTGTGACTTTAGCGGAACATCCATGGTTGAGGGAGCCTTCTACTGCTAAGCGAAAATCTCCCGACAGTTCTCAGAAAAAGGAGCGAAGGTCTAAGAACCGTGCGGGTGGTTTCCAGTCGAATTCGTCGGCTCTCGTGACTTTCAGTTGTTTCAACACACGGGTATGGGCAGGTCCTTCTTGATTTGACTGATTCATATAAATCTTATGTTTCGTTGCTAAACATCTTTTCTTTTCTGATTCAGTGCCTTGACAGCGCAAACCCCTTTGCCAAACTCGCGTATAGTCAGAAATCGGCTACTAAGTCTCCTGAGGATGTAGAAGAATCCGAGGAAGAAGAAATATCGGGATTCAACAGTGATGATGAAAGTGCTTCCGAAGGTGACACTGAATCTTCCTCCGGCGAATCCGCAGATGAGACAGTAAGTTTATGCGTTCCTTTTTTTTTTTTTTTTTTTTTTTTTTTTTTTTTTTTTTTTTTGGAGTGAAAGCTAAATCGTAATGTTGCAGGAGGGGATTGTTTCTGAAGAGGGTCTTGAGGTGGAGACTCGCCACAATGAAGGTCCAGCCATGGAAGCCGCGCCTATAGGTGGCTCGGAGATGGACGTTGATAACGGTGAAACCCAGATGGTGAAAAGTACTTCGGCGACCATTGGTGCGGTCGTGGTCAGGAATCCTTTGCCGGTCGCAGATTCAGTTGCGGGCGCCATTTTCGTTCCTCCATATTTGACTCCCCACGAAGACCATGTGTTGGTTGGAGGCTTCATGTACTTGACCAAGTATGCGGAGTTATATACCAGGATATGGGAAAAATACGGACATATCGCCACGACCAAGAAGCTCACTAGCCGATTCGCATTGGTCAAGCGTGTGGAAGAAGCTTTATCTTCAATTCACCATATATGCAACGTGACTGGTCACACTGTTTCCAGAGATGTGATCTCAAGCTGAAAGTTTCACCGGTATATGTGTGTAGACTTTGAGTTTAATGTCTCCGGGTTCTGCAAGGGCTTTTCTTAAATCCAAATACTGCAGGCTGAAACGGTTGATGGTCCTTCTGCGGATTCGATTAATCGTCAGGCGGAAGAAGTCGATAAGTTGTCCCAGGAGCTGGAGAAATTATCTCAGGAGTTGAAACTGAAGCAGGCGTCCTTTCAAAGTATGAAGAACGTTTTCTCCAAGAAGAACGAGCCGTTATTGAGCGATTTTCCTTGAGCGTGTTACTTTTCTGAAACTCCTTTCCTTATTTTTTTTTTTTTTGAAAGGCAAAGAAACGCCTAGTTTATGGTTCGGTTTTCTTTTTGGATTGATAGATGACTGATTTTTATAAGAGTTTTATGGTCTTTTGATATATTAAAGCCTGAGTTGCAAGTGTAGATAGCAAATCATCTAGGAAAATTGTGAAACCGTGAATGTTGCATGACGGGGAAAGTATGGGATAAAACTTGGGAATAACATGGTGTTTGGTTTCAACGTGGAAACCTATAGTAATTAGTTATGTATCCTGGCCGGACTTACTTGTTTTTATTACTGATAGGTGTAGAATACACCGTATTTAATATCTAGTATTTATGCTTTCTTTGCGAGTTTTCTTGTAAATTATGTATCTTATGTGTGCTTTTGAGTTTATTAGGTGCAATGGAGTCATTTGGAGCAAAAAGACCAATTGGAACTCGTTCAAATACAAGATTTCTACTTTTCATTGTGTAGAGGACGAGAAGAGGAAGACAATGGCGAAAGAACGGAGTCATTCGGAGTTCGTATGAAGAAGTTACGAGCAAAACAAGACAAGTGCTATTGGCAACCCCACTCTAAGTTAAGGGGCAATCACTCTGTTAAGGGGCAGACATTTCAGAGGAACTGCTAAAGGAAGTCAGGTCTATTGCTATGGGGAGTCATCGGGATTCGCTAAAGACAGATTATTCTTCGTTAAGGGGCACCTATCTGGGGTGTCTTAATATCCCATCTCTATTACAATCTAGTCGAGTTCTCTTTGAGTTCTTTCCCAAATGTTGAAACCGAATCATAAGAAATTCAGGGGAGAAGAAGAACGAGAGACTTTTGGTGGCTTGAATTTCAGAGCTCGAGTGATTTTGTGATGAAGATTGAGAGGTTGATGCTCGGTGGCTCCGAGATTGGTCGAGAAGAGAAGCAGTCGATACGAACGGGGAGATGAATAAGAGCGAGAAGATGTTCATTTTGCATCTGAGAGCTACAGCCGAGAAGCAGCCATTGCTGTTGTTGATTTGTTCAAAGATTGAGAGAGAAGAGATCGAGGTAAGGAGAATCGAGAGAAGAAATTGCAGAGTTGGATTCGATTTAGATTTAGGGTTTGTCAGGAATTGAAGCTCAGGGAGACTTGAAGGGAATTTGTGAGATGTTGAAATCAAAACAAATGAGAAGAAATCAGAGACTGTTCTTGATTTGAAATGGGTGATTGAGACTGTGTTGATGGATGAAAATCAGATTGAGAGATGGGTTTGAGTCGATTGAGAGTTGTTGATTGGTGGCGTTGTCGATTTGAGAAATCAGATGCAAGGGAACTGAATTTGGTTGCTGTGGTCGAGATGAGCAAGAACGGCCGAGGCTGGTGATGGAGATGATATATTAGGCCACAGGGCAGCTGGTTTGAGCTGAGAAGGGATTGACAGAGCTGTGGTTTGCAGGCAGCTGTTGCAGCTGCAGAACTTGGTTGCTGCTCAAGGGATACCAATATGGTGATTCTCAGTGGTGTTGTGGTGCTGTTGAACTTTGCTGCAGCTGAGAAGCAATGTCTCATGAAGTTGGTGCTTGAAGTAGCTGGAATGGCAGCTGGATGCTTGTATAGGGCTACAATGGAATGGCAGGTGGAGCTGAGCTGCTGTTATGGCTTTTGTGGTACCTGCAATGGAGTCGAAAGGTGGTATGGTTCAGACAGGGTGAGAAGAGCATTGAGCTGAAGTGGATGCTGCTGCTGCCAGGCCATGAAAGGGGAGAAGAAGAGTAGCCAGCGACGATGGAGGAGGAGAACTGAACTTGAGGTTGAATTCAGGGAAAGACGGAATGCGTTACTGCCATTAGTGTGAGTCTCGGTGATGGTAATGTGTGCTATAAATGGAGAAACATGAGTCTGAGAGAGGAAGGCTGGTATGTAAATGCGGTAGGAGTGATCTGAGTTTGAATGGGTTTGGAGGATTTGAAGAGGTGAACTGAAATGGGTTTAATGCACTGATGTTGTGGCAACTGAGCTGGAGCTGAATATGGCGGATTTATGAGTTCAAGTCGCGCTGGTCAGTGAAGGATGGATTATGAACTGGTGTTGGTTTGCAATTGCAGGTGGTTGAAATAGGCAATGATATGAAGTGCAGCTGTGAAGAAGGCACAGCCAAAATGGCTGAAGCTATAGAGTTTGAGAGCTGTGGGTATTGTTATGGAGCCGTGAAAGTGTTGGTGCTACTGTGTGATGCAATGGATTGGTTGGTAACCAAGGTTGAGTGCAACGGCCAGGATATGGAGCCGAGACAAGGTGGAAGTGGACTGAAGGGAAGGCACTTGTAGCTGTTGGAAGGTTGGGTTTTCGCATAGAGCGCAATGCAGCCGGGTGAACTTGTGATGAGTGGTGGAAGTTGCGGGGAAGAAAAGAGTAGGCGCGGCCAAATTAGGGTTTAGGTGCAAACCGTGTGTTTTAGCTTTAGGCCATAAGTTGCCATGCGTCGGTGGTGAACTTGTGTGGTCGAGATCTGCATCTCAAAGAGAAGGGTAACCGTTGATTATTGCAACCCTTCGTTTATAGCAGCCAGCATTGAGCACGGCTTGGTCAAAGAGTAGGCGCGACCAAAATTAGGGTTTAGATGCAAACCGTGATGTTTGGCTTTGGGCCGCAAGTTGCCATGCGTCAGGTGGCGAACTTGTGTGGTCGAGATCTGCATCTCAAAGAGAAGGGTAGCCGTTGATTATTGCAACCCTTCGTTTGTAGCAGCCAGCGTTGAGCATGGCTTTGTCAAAGAGTAGGCGCGACCAAAATTAGGGTTTAGACGTAAACCGTGATGTTTGGCTTTGGGCCGCAAGTTGCCATGCGTCAGGTGGCAAACTTGTGTGGTCGAGATTTGCATCTCAAAGAGAAAGGTAGCCGTTGATTATTGCAACCTTTCGTTTGTAGTATCCATAGTTGAGTCGTGGCCTTGTCAAAGAGTAGGCGCGGCCAAATTAGGGTTTAGACGCAAACCGTGATGTTTGGCTTTGGGCCGCAAGTTGCCATGCATTAGGTGGCGAACTTGTGTGGTCGAGATCTGCATCTCAAAGAGAAGGGTAGCCGTTGATTATTGCAACCCTTCGTTTGGTAGATGGCGGATGAAAGTATGGCCGACAAGCTAGGATTTTGATGTAGTTAGGCGCGGCCAAAAAGCTGGGGTCTTGGCGTAGTTTGGGCGCGACCACAATTAAGGCTTTGCGTTGGGGCACAAGTTGCCACGTGTTAGCCGGTGACCTTGGACGGTTAAGATCTGCATCTTAGATGGAAGGGCAGTCATTGATCATTGCAACCCTTCGTTTTGGCGTGGAGAAGTGGCTGGAATGGTTTGCCATTGGCACGGTGGTGCGGCTGGCATGGTTGGCATGCCTTGGATGGCATGGTTTTCCATTGGCACGGTGGTGCGGCTGGCATGGTTGGCATGCCTTGGCGCAGACGGGCTCGTGATGGTTTACCATTGGCACGGTGGTGCGGCTGGCATGGTTGGCATGCCTTGGCGCGAAACGTAGCTGGCATGGTTTGCCATTGGCAAGGTGGTGCGGTTGGCATGATTGGCATGCCTTGGCACAGACATGGCGGCATGGTTTGCCATTGGCACGGTGGTGCGGCTGGCATGATTGGTATGCATTGGCGCATAGACGTGGCTGGCATGGTTTGCCATTGGCACGGTAGTGCGGCTGGCATGGTTGGCATGCCTTGGCGCGAAGACGTGGCTGGCATGGTTTGCTATTGGCACGGTGGTGCGGTTGGGATGCCTTGGCGTGGAGACGTGGCTGGCATGGTTTGCCATTGGCACGATGGTGCGGCTGGCATGGTTGGCATGCCTTGGTGCAGAGACGTGGCTGGCATGGTTTGCCATTGGCACGGTGGTGCGGCTGGCTTGGTTTGCCATTGGCACGGTGGTGCGGCTGGCATGATTGGCATGCCTTGGCGCAGAGACGTGGCTGGCATGCATGGTTTTCCATTGGCACGGTGGTGCGGCTGGCATGGTTGGCATGCCTTGGCGCTGAGACGTGGCTGGCATGGTTTGCCATTGGCACGGTGGGAGAATTAGGGTTTGGAATATACAAAGGTGATGTCAGTTAATACTAAGAGTTCTGCCGTGGAACATGACACATGTATATAAGAAAAAAAAGGTACCATGGTACTTCTTACATAAATACGCTGATTGATTTAATAAATTCGTTATGGGTTATAGTGACGTCATCTCAGATGTACGGTTTTATGATTTTATCCTTAAGCTAAAAGCCACCATCAACAACCATCAATTCACTTTCTGCATGTAAGAAAACCATCAAAATATACTATTTTATCGACCCCATTCCCAGATCCATCCATGAACAAATTACAATTGCATTAACATATCTCAAATCCTCTACCAATATTTCCTCACCCATTCTGGCCAACCCACCCATTAAACCAACTTCATCCATCCATCCAATCTCACCCACCTATTAGATCAATACAACTATCATCACTACAAAACTTCCCCACAATTTCAACAACTCAAGCATTGTCTTCCCAGAGTAGGTTTTCAAAGAAGCTCTGAGACTTTTTAATCTGGGTATCAAGTTAGGAATTACTTTTGATGTTATTCCGAATCATTCAAAGAGATTCTTGACTTACAAGGTAGCCGTGGAAGGTCCAGTTACCAAGAGTATATAAAGTACATATCCAAATTCACCTTAGATGGAGTCCAGAATTTATCAACTCATAAGCCAAAGAACAAGCCTAAATCTCTTGGTGGTCTATGTAATACATTTATGGTACACATAGATATGGAAGAAACCTCCTCTTCATCTTCATCTCCAGAATTTTACATGTGATAAATGAATCTCCAAATTCAATCTTCTGGAGAGTTGATATCCTTCTGGCATGACAAATGGGTTGGTAATAACTCTCTTGCAAAAAAAAAATTAATCTTCTCTATAAGTTGGATAATTTGCAGCTTGGGAATTTGGCTGATCACATTACTCAAGATGGGTCTGGGAAGTTTGATTTCAAAAAAACTTTGAATAATCTAGAGGTAAATCAGTTTGCAGACCTTCTTCACATCATTGGAAGTAATCCTCATATTATAGACAACCAGCCGGATACCAGAAGATGGACTTTACATTCCTCAGGCTGCTTCTCAGTTAAGTCACTTTATAAGACTTTTACTGTTTCTGATGGTTTGGATAACTTTCCACATCAATTTTTTTGGGCAACTGGAAATCCGCCAAAATTCAGTTTACTTCCTTGGTGTGCAGTGCATGGAAAATTAAATTCTAAAGATGTGTTAAATCATAAAGGTCTATAGCTCATGCATTCTTTGCGGAGATAGTCCTGAATCTCAGGATCACATACTGCTACATCGTAAGGTTGCAACTTATACTTGGAATGATGTGACACCTAACAATCACCGGGCTTTGGTATTCCTGGAAAATATGATCTGTTTTTCTCACTCTGATAGGGTGGTGTGGGATTTTATACCTTTTGAGTTATTTGGGTCCTGTGGAGAGAAAGAAACTGTAGAACATTTGAAGAAAGATACAAGTTCAACATTGATCTAGACTTGGCAATAGATGTCAAACCCCCTCTGCTTTCTTGGGCAGCTGCTTGTCGGAAGAAAGTTCATTTGAATTTCTCAAACTCTGTTTCAAATTGGGAGGTTGTTTTCTCCTAATGCCTTTCCTTTGTACTTTCGTTTCGTTTTAGTCTATCTTTTGTAGACTTTTGTATATTCTCTTCTCTTTAATAAAATTTATCTTCTAATAAAAAAAAGAATAGAAAATGAAGAAGTAAATAGTACTCCTACATATCAGTTCAAGAATTAAGAGAAAATAAGAGAGAAAAGGGTATTTTAGATATCTCAATACTTTCAAATAAATAAGGACCGAAGTAAACCCCCAATTTTTTGGTGGACCAAATTAACTTGGGACCATCTAAAATATGACCAAAGTGAAATTTATCCATTATTAATCCACACCTTAATTCTTTATTTATTTATTTATGTTCTCCGTAAACAGAAACACATTAAGAAAATAGGCTAATTACAACAAGGCACCAAGCAAACTTCTTGCGGTTGAAGCAGCTAGCGTTTCTCTCTAACCAATCTCGGCGTAACCAATAAAACCAATAATCCTAATTTATTTTTATGGTTTTTAGATTGGAAGCGGAAATTTTTTTCCAAGAATATTCGACAGACGTTGAGCATCAATTTAACAAAAACTCCAACGATATCTCAGGCATAACCAAGAAACATTATGAGTAGATAACTACATATGTTAGTATAAAATATAATATATATTTTCCGTCTTGAAACTCGATGGAGAAGGTCAACTATTTATTTTTCACATTTTACTCATTAGTAGTCCCAGACATATGTTTAAAATCTATCAAGATTCTATGACCATGATATGCTTTAATTTTCACCTATATATCAGTCTGAAAACTGCTGCGATTCGAAATGTCCAGAAATTATTGATGAATCTCTACCCTGAAAATTTAATTTTGGTCTTCTTGTTGAAAACTTTGTTGGTGCTAAATTTCTCGACAGAAAAAATCAACATAACTCTCTTAGATAATCAAAATGTACGGTACATGATCTACGTAGTAGAAGGAACAAATTCTCTATGTATGGGAAATATGTGAATTAATCATTTGTCGTTATATATATATATAAAGTTCTAATTATTTTCTCTTAATTCAAGGTACAATAATTGTTTAATAAGGTGATGATATTTTTATGATCAGAAAATAATGGCATGAACATACGAGATTTTAAGAGATATCAATCATTTTATGTAAAGTGTCAAAGTATCCCTGCATTATAATGTCTCTATGAATGTAAGACGATACAATCTTCCAACAGACGATTCGTCCAAAAGGTAACCAAAAATTAGGAATAATACTCTTTCCGCTCGAAGATAAATAATCCTTTGTGGTGTAACTTGCTGAAACTTGATTATGCCTATCAGAAGAAAAAACAGCCATCGCTTGACAACGAGGTGTTTGAACTTTTACTGAAGGGTCAAGAGTTCATGGAAGGAAGACTAACAGTGATACTGAGAAATAGTAAGACACATTACACAACAACAAAAAAGAGCAAGCACTTCTTATAAGACTCCCGCGGGTCCTTAATCATGTCCAAGATATTCGGATAACGAAGACGAATTAGAGAATTTTTAGCAGGATCCAAATAAAAAACTGGAACAATATTGCAATGTTATAACATCTTTTAAGTTTTTGATGTTCCACGATTTTAACCGGTTTAAGAACAACGGTAAGCTAAACAATAATATATGATTATCATATGACAATATGGTTCTTGAGATTTATTTGAAGAATGAAGAGTTTATTGAATATAAGGATGACAACCACGATTTAGCTACTCAAGTAAATCAACAAGGAGGCGATTGAAATTCATGGATAGGTCAAAGACATAAATATTCACTTTTACGAGTTTTCTTTAATGGATCTCTTATTTTGTTATATTAATGTTGTTGAAAAGGTATTCTATAGCTCCAGTTTATAATATTGTTCATATTATCCTACGGTTCACCACGTTTTTGGTTTGTATCAAAATGCATTGACTACTACTTGGAAAACTTCATTATTTTTTGCATTATTTATCTTATTATTTACCTAATTACTATTTTTGTATTTGAATTCTTATTTATCCTTTTTTTTTCCGGAATAGATTTTTTGGATTGTTTTTCTTTTTGTTAAAAGAAAAAAATTAGACTCATTACTTTGAAGTATTTAAAACTAACTCTCCTTTTAAACATTTTTTTAATTCGTTCAATTGAATAATTTACTTTAGATAAACGACTACATGTATGTTCCTACGCTTCCGTATTCTAATTTGTTAAATAAAAACCCCGCATCATCCATGTAAGCTTGGTTGCACGGATACTTCTAATAGGTGCATGGTGTTCATGTTCAATTAATGGCCACTTCAATTATTTTGGAATCAATGAATAGAAATGTCATCAAGAATTTTTTTCTAAATAAACAATCAATAGTGATACCTAGATTGAACACATACATAATAATAATATTTTTAAAATATTTCATTGAACATAACAAGTTAGACCCCGAATTATATACCAAAGACTTAATGACGCATGACACTAATCACGAGTTGAGCCGGGGCCGTAAGGCCCCGATGATACATAGGGATTTTATTGTGGCTAATAGGTACCTTAACCTGATTCTTCTTCTTCTTTGTTTGTCTATATTCTCCATAGAAATAAGAAGCAAAACCCCATATAGATAAAGCTAATGACATTCCCTTTTCTGCACTGAATTTCTCATGGAAGAAAATAATTGCGAAAATTTGTTGAATTGGAATGAGAAGTATAACAAGAACTCCGGTGAATAGAGACGTTGCATAAAATATTATACCCAGATATCCTACTATGGATAATTGTATTAGTATGCTTGTAAATACTAACACCATGTAAACTTTGTTTCTCCAAGTCCATACTCGTTTGCTTCTCTGCTTATCGCCTAAAAATGTATAAAAAAAACAAGTAATTGTTAAACACAAGGAATATTCCTTAAAATTAAGATAGATTTAATTCCACATATTGAGGCACATTTGAAGGATTTTCTTTTTTTACCTGAAAGTCCTTATTGATCAACATGCCAATTGTGCTAAAAACCGTAGCGAACAAAGAAACTAAAAACTGCATTTGCATCACCAAATCACAAGTTATGACTTTGCAAGCATTCGCGTACACAAACTCGATCAGAGGCAACATAAACCCAAGTAGGGCAGCACCACCAAGAGTCATAAAGAAACCCAAGAAGTATTGAGCCTTTGAAACACCAATAGTTTTATCACTACTAGTATGAAAAGCCAAAATAACAGTACCAAGAGTTAACAACAAGAACCAAATCGAACACAACAGTAAAAGCTAGTTGAGTAGCCAGTAGTAGTGATGCTACTGAAACGGTAGATAACTATAGCCAACAACAAACTATCTAAACCAGTAATAATACCCACAATAACACTCCATATGAAGAGTTGATGCGTGTCGTAACCACAACAAATTAATTAATACTTTACTACCTAATTAACTAGTAATATAGGGCAGTCAAGGTCGATCCCACGAGGAGCACGAGATTCTAGTTGTAAAAGTTGTCACGAAAGGGGGGTGTAAAAAACAAAAGAAAATAAACAAAGCAATTAAAAAGTAAAGTTGAAAGCAATAAAAGAGACAAGACCAAGGAATCCTTCTTCGTTGCGAAATAATGAATCAAGTTATGTTCTTTTCCACTTGTTATTAGACACAAATTATCACCAACCGTAGGATAGCGAGGTCCGCTTAGCTAGCCCCAAAATCCCTAATTTCACCGAGTAACAGTCCGCTTAGTTATCGAGATTCTATTCAAAAGAACCACCTTGAGGTCCGCTTACAAGATGTAATTCCCAGAATGCATTAAGATTTATGAATTTAGGTTTAGTACTAGTAGTTAAACTCGGTTCGCTTGGTTCACTTTCTAGCGTTGTTTCTACACACAATTGCTCCACGGAATCCCTCCGCAAGGTCTCGTGTTTGCTACTTATGTAAAGAGTCAAGAAACGATTACTTATCTCCTAACTTTCACTAGCATTAGATTAAACTAACAAATCAATTTAGCATGCATTCTAAACAATCTATCAATCAATCATGAATGTCTTTAAGATCACTCCTATTAGTAAAAACAAACGATAATCATGTGAAGAACTTCAAGATAGAATTAAAAACAAAAACTCAAATCATATTAAGAACTAGGAATTCATCCTCAATCAATAAAATTAACTACTCATGTTAAAGAGTTCACACAAAGAATAAGAAAAGAAAAGAATTGTGTGTGTAGAGATGTGTGTAGAAGTTGTAGAAAACTTCTCTATTTATAGGCTTCAATATTCTCCAAATCTTCTAAGGAGTAGAATCCTTTTCCTTTTGCAATTCAATTTCCAAATCCAAGCTTTTCTCAACTCTTCCACCTTCTCTTTCCAAATTTGAGTCCAATTCTCCATCCAATTCCTAGCCCAAGTCTTCACACCCATGAGAGAAGTCCATAGAAAATTCTGGAATTTTTGGCTCATGGGAAAACTGGGATTGTGGCGGAATCCGGCGGAATTGTCATGGAAAAGTACCTCGGGTGACCGGCAAAGTCAAACCGGTCACCGGTCAACGAGTCTACACAGCCGGGTCAACTGGGTCAGCTCGGTCTAGATCACTGAGTCAAATCAGATGACTCAACTCAGAGTCAGACCACTTTGCACAGGCCAAAGTCTTGTGATGCACAATCCTTGTGCATCACTCAATACCTACTCAGCCATGATGGCTACTTCCTCACTGCATCTTCATCCCCTCAGGCCATCACCTGTCTTGCAAGCCTTGCCACTGATGCACCAGCCAATACCACCAACCTGCCACTTCATTTCAACCACTGCAGCTGCTTCCTGCCAATTCACAAACTCAACTCCAAATGCTCAATTACCACCATTGTAACCTGAGTTTCACAATTACCACCATCCGCAATGGCAGCCTACCACTGCACTCCATTTCCTGCTCTGCCTGACCTGCAATATCCTTTATCAAATCATCAGCACCACATTGCTACTGCCACCTCCCTGATCCAATTCTACAACACAGCATCACTCACAAACCCCTTTAGCAGAACCCAGACCTGCAATTGAACCATTACACCACCTCCACAAATCCCTTGAGCTCAACACCACAGGCAAACCTCCCTGTTAACCACCGACTGCTGAATTGGTCCACCGAGCCATTCCCGCTCAATCCAGTAGCACCAGATACACAAAACACCATTCATCACTACCTGCAATACAACTCCTCCCATCAAACCAACTCAGTCCGGCTCATTGCATCATCACAGGCCAACAATTCATCTCATTAGCTCCATTCCGCCAATGCCTTGTAATTCCACAGCATTGCCTCCAACTTGAATTCTAGCTCGTGCCACAAATTGTTTAGACCTTCACCGCCACTCTAGCACCATTCATCCCTGCTCAGTGACCACAACTTCTCATCTTTGTAACTCCAGGCCACTCATCTCTGCCACAATCATGAACCATTCCCCTGGATTAACCTCAAAAGCTCAAAACCTGTTCTCCCTAAGCATACATCTACATCTACATCACGACGGTTGGCTCAATTACCAATCGAGCTCAACCAAATCGAGCAAACCCATCTTCAATCAATCTCTTCTCATTTTGAGGTCTCTATCTCTTCTCCCAACTCTGCTTCAATCTCTGAGCTCTTCTCAGCTTCAACCCTCAACACAGACTCGAACATCCTCGTCAGCAAACCCTCACTCTCAGCTAATCTCAGAACCCATTCAATTTTATTTCCTCTGATTCAAAAACGAAACTCCTTGTCTGTTTGCAACTCAACCTCAATCCAATGAAAATCAACAACACCCTTTTCAGATCAAAACCCTCATTCAGCAGCTTACTCTCGAATTAACCACCATCATTTGTATTTTCCACAGATCGAGCCTCATCGTCGATTTCTTACTGAGTCGATCTCTGATTTCATCTCTTCTCTGAATCATCAGCTCGCCACAATACCCATTCACAGCACCACCAGAAACAATAACGGAAAACCCTAGCTTCTCGAATTTGCTCTCTCAAACTTCAATTCACCTGAGTCTCTGGGTTTGATCTCTTTCTCTCAATTGATCGATCTACAGCGTCTCCCTGAGCTCACAACAGCGGCAAGTTTCCAGCAACAACATCACCATCATCTTCTCCATCTCTGTATTAGTCTCTCGATCTCTCTCAGCAGCGGCAGCCATGGCTGTCTTCTTTCTCTCTTTCAGGTGAAAAGAAATGATGAGGAGAAGAAAATATCTCGATTTGAGCTGGGTTATTCGGGCATGGATCCGGGTTAGGTTATGGGTCCGGGTAGATGGATGGGCTTAGGTTAGAGTGGATCAGATATGTGGGCTTGGGTATGGGTTAGAGTTCACTCCCTTCTTTTTGGATAAGGGACACCTCTTTGACCTCCCCTTATCTATTATTGTCCTTCCTTCAGAAATTTGAGTCACCCCTTATCCTCGGCTGGGCTCCATATAGTCTTCGCCCGATAAAATGACAAGTTTGCCCTTTTTGCTCAAATTGGATGATTTCTTCTTCTTTTCCTCCGTGCGACTCCAAAGTAGCTATAAAACTCAAAACAAGCGTAAAATACATAATTTACAAGAAAAATAGCAAAGAAAGCATAAACTACTAGATAGTAAATTAGGTGTATTCTACACCTATCAAATTCCCCCACACTTAGACTTTGCTAGTCCTCGAGCAAATCAAACTAAAAACTCACAACTTCAAAGCGTTCAAGCGTCACAAGCATCCAAAGAGTTATGAGGACATAGAATTTCTGCATGCTAGTAATAAGAAGTTAGAAATACTAAAGAACATATTCTCGTTCTTAAATGTTGAGTGAGAAATAACCACACCATAATGAGAGAACGCGTGTTTGAGAAACGATCAATAAGCATTTCGCCTCGACTTCGCCTCACCAAATAGGATTTTATGATAATTGCACTCTAAAAGACAGCTTTTTTATGGTTCTCACATGTGTGCAGGGTAGGAATGAAGAGAGAATTCCGCAACACGTTGAATGGTGGGAAGGATAACTTCCGAAATATTTTTAAAAACCCACATCTTTTAATATTTTGAAAAACCATTTTTCGACGATCTCTAAGAAAGGAAATCAACCATTTTTATCGAGGATGAGATTACTTACTTACCTTCACATCCGATCGCCAATTATGATAACACCACTCTCACGGCATCCAATAGAAACGTCTTCCGCTCCTCGTCTTGATCTTCTTAGTCTTCGTCTTCGGTTTCAACTATTGATGATAAACCCTTGAATTTCATAAATCCATAACAATTTATAACTCTTTTTACCTTAAATATCCTTGTCGCTTGAAACTTCCTTATATATTTCCCTTCCCCACGGCTCATTAAATAAGAACAAATATTTCTCTTGTTTTTCTTTTTTTTCTTTTTTTTTTTTTTTTTTTTTTTTTTTTTTTGAAAACAAGAGAAATTAAATACAAAATAAACCATGGCCGTGGAAGAAGTATTTTACCGCTTGATTCTTCACAACTTGTATTGTCTTTGAAATCATAAACTTTCAAAAATTCTCACCTTTTAATTTTCTTCGCTTTCATGAATAAGTCTTCATACTTGGATATAAAATTACCTCATTGTATTGTAAGTCCTCAACATATATGTAAAATCCGCTCTTTTGTATGTTGCTTTACTTGAATTTGAAATTTGCTCTTTTTTTCGTTCCGTTGCTTGTAAACCTTAAACTTTTCCAACTTTCCTTGTAGATTTTGATGTCGCTCCTTGTTGATGATGAATGTGTTTCTATGGATCCGTTGTTGTCACGAGAGAGAATGGTGCTAACTGCAAATCGAACTACAAGAAGGAAGCTTTCATCTATGGACGTCACCCTCATGATTGACAAAATTAGCACTCAAGAGATCAAAGAGTAGTGCTTTTAGTGGTGGGAGGTTGGGTAGCTCACCATTCTACCCGGAATTTACTTACGGTGACACACACTCAAAAGAAGCTCTTTAGTAAATGGAAGAATTCTGGTCGGTGCCTCTCATGATATGAATACGGGTAGTCTCCACTAATGATTGATCAGCAACTCTAATAACGCACTTCTCCCTGCACCAAATTCGCATCACCGGCATGATTAAATCCATTATTTAACACTCAAACAAACAAGAAATCCGAATGTAGTTCTCTAACATTTCCAAGTTCAATTATGTCGGTCAAAATCTCTATGTAAACATACCTAGAAGTATGCTAGTGACTCTAAAATCTTTAAAAGTTGGAATTTTTAAGTAAAAACTTTTTTTTTTTTTTTTCTTTCAAATTTTTTCATTTTTTTTGTAATTTTTGTTTTAAAAACATGCTTAATCACTCCCCCACACTTAAACCTTACATTGTCCTCAATGTAATTGAATCCTCCTAGTAAAGTCACGGTGGGAAATTTTAACATGATAAGAAACAAGAAAAAAAAAAAAAAAAAAAAAAAAAATAACAAAAAGCAAAAAGATAAGAAATACAAAACCGATGGGTTGCCTCCCATTAAGCGCTTGTTTTAAAGTCGACGGCCCGACTTAGCTCTTGCAAGATTCATTAGCCCGGATCAATTTCTTTTACGACAAAACATGATTTAACATCACTAGGGCATCGCGTTGTCTCAAAGATATTGAAGTGGATGAGTGTACCATCAAACTCCATAGTCAAGGTGCCATTTTGGACATCAATCTTTGTTCCGGCGGTGCTCAAAAATGGTCTACCCAAAAGCAAAGGTGTAGACTTGGAAGAATTCTCATCATTCATGTCTAAGACATAGAAATCGGCCGGAAATACAAGCTTATTAACCTGCACCAAAACATTCTCAACAATCCCTTTCGGGTAAACATTAGATCGGTTAGCAAGTTCAAGAACTACCCCGGTCTCCTTAAGAGGACCGAGATTCAAAGAATCATAAATCGAGGAAGGCATAACATTAACCGATGCTCCCAAATCTAGCAAAGCTCGAGTAAACCTTGTTTTACCAATTGTGCAAGGTATATTGAAACTACCGGGGTCCTTTAATTTTGGTGGGAGTTTCTTGAGAATAAACGCCCGAAGCATTCTCCCCCACACTCATGACTTCATTCCCTTTCAACCTTTTCTTCTTCATGCACATCTCCTTTAAGAACTTTGCACAACGAGGAATTTGACGAAGAGCTTCTATGAGTGGAATATTGACTTGTACTTTCTTAAAGATTTCCCAAATATCCATGTATTCCAAGTCTCTCTTTGATTTAGCAAATCGGCTAGGGAACGGAGGTGGAGTTGTGAACGTAGGAACCGTCTCCTCGGGTTGATTGGTTGGCGATGTTTTCTCCTTTGGTGCGGTTTCAATTTCCTCTTTCTCATCATACACCTTATCTTGTTGATTTGGTTGCTCCACTTGTTTCCCACTCCTCAAAGTAATCGCATTAACGCTCTCTCTTGGATTAACAATTGGTTGTGAAGGAAGTATTGTAGACGCTTGCGCTTTCAATAAGTTCACATCGGTCGCTAATTGCCCCACTTGAATTTGTAACTCCTTGATTGCCGAATCGGTCTTTTGTTGGTGTTGTTGGCTTTGTTGGACCATAGAAGTAAGACTTTGCATACCTTGTATTAACACATTGAGCTTGTCATCATTCAAAGAATCACGCTCCTTGACTTGTTGTGGTTGAAATTGTTGAGAACCACCATGTTGTTGAGGTTGGAATCGTGATTGTTGGAAACCACCTTGTTGCTCATATGGATTAGGAGCCGCCGCTTGCTTATTTGCATAGCTAAAGTTAGGATGATCCTTCCACCCGGGATTGTAAGTATTCGAGTATGGATCGTACCTTGGCCTTTGATTCGGATATAAAGCATTCACTTGTTCGGTCTCATTATCCGGAATAATTACCGCTGCAATCCGTTGCATCATAATCTCCATGTTACTCATCCTTTGATCAAGATGTGATGATGAATCACTAACTTCATGCACTCGCCTAACCATTGGTTCATCCCTTGTGTAGAATTGTTGCGAGTTTGCCGCCATACTTTCAATTAATTCGGTAGCTTGGGCCACCGTCTTGTTCATTAATGCACCACCACCCGCGGCGTCGAAGAGACCTATCACTTGAGTGGAGAGCTTCATAGAAGTATTGAAGTATCATAGCATCACTAAATTGATGGTGTGGACAGCTTCCCACCAACCTCTTGTAACGCTCCCAACATTCATACAATGATTCTCCCACTTGTTGTTTCAATCCACAAATCTCCTTGCGAATTTGAGTAGCTTTGGATGCGGGAAAATATCTCTCGAGGAAAAGTTTCTTCATCCCATTCCATGTTGTGATACTTCCGGAAGGCAAATAATATAACCATTCCTTAGCATTACCCGCCAAAGAAAACGGGAAAGCTTTCAACATTGCTCCATCCACATTAGTCTCCGGTGGAAGCATAGCCATAACTATGGTGTAAAAATCCATAAGATGTTTGTTCGGGTCCTCATTCACCATGCCATGGAACTTTGGTAACTCTCTAATCAACCCCGGCTTGATCTCGAAGGTTGAGTTAGTTTGGATACACCATTTTTGGGTATCAAGCTTTGTGAGAAGCTAGGTCCTTTAGTGTACGATCAGCCATTGTTTCTTCCTCTTTGTCCGAATCACTTGATGAAGAAGGAGAAAGTGGAGTGTTAATCGCACGAATGAAATCCTTTAGTTGAGTGCCGGATCGAAGACGTATTGGACTCGGTCTACCCCCTTTTAGCATTCACCAAAGGTATAACACCTGAAACAAGATTCTCACAAACTAAGTTAGATACGGTAAAAGAATCTAACAAAGCAAGAATAAAGCAAAAGAAAAATTAAAAACAACTAAAAATCGCCCGTTGCTCCCGACGAGGCGCCAAAATTTGATGTGTGTCGTAGGTGCAATCAAATTAATTCAAAATTTCCACTCAATTAAAAATAATATAATGGAAGTCAAGTTCGATCCCACGAGGAGCACGAGATTCTAGTTGTAAAAGTTGTCACGAAAGGGGGGTGTAAAAAACAAAAGAAAATAAACAAAGCAATTAAAAAGTAAAGTTGAAAGCAATAAAAGAGACAAGACCAAGGAATCCTTCTTCGTTGCGAAATAATGAATCAAGTTATGTTCTTTTCCACTTGTTATTAGACACAAATTATCACCAACCGTAGGATAGCAGGTCCGCTTAGCTAGCCCCAAAATCCCTAATTTCACTGAGTAACAGGTCCGCTTAGTTATCAGATTCTATTCAAAAGAACCACCTTGAGGTAAAACAAGATGTAATTCCCGAGAATGCATTAAGATTTATGAATTTAGGTTTAGTACTAGTAGTTAAACTCGGTTCGCTTGGTTCACTTTCTAGCGTTGTTTCTACACACAATTGCTCCACGGAATCCCTCCGCAAGGTCTCGTGTTTGCTACTTATGTAAAGAGTCAAGAAACGATTACTTATCTCATAACTTTCACTAGCATTAGATTAAACTAACAAATCAATTTAGCATGCATTCTAAACAATCTATCAATCAATCATGAATGTCTTTAAGATCACTCCTATTAGTAAAAACAAACGATAATCATGTGAAGAACTTCAAGATAGAATTAAAAACAAAAACTCAAATCATATTAAGAACTAGGAATTCATCCTCAATCAATAAAATTAACTACTCATGTTAAAGAGTTCACACAAAGAATAAGAAAAGAAAAGAATTGTGTGTGTAGAGATGTGTGTAGAAGTTGTAGAAAACTTCTCTATTTATAGGCTTCAATATTCTCCAAATCTTCTAAGGAGTAGAATCCTTTTCCTTTTGCAATTCAATTTCCAAATCCAAGCTTTTCTCAACTCTTCCACCTTCTCTTTCCAAATTTGAGTCCAATTCTCCATCCAATTCCTAGCCCAAGTCTTCACACCCATGAGAGAAGTCCATAGAAAATTCT
>JAJJWW010015636.1:0-241259 GCA_023531295.1 Papaver armeniacum
TCCCTCTGAAAAGGTCCTGCCAGTAAGTACGTATCTCCTCGGGACATACCAATCTTCTCGCAGCTCTGTATGCTAGCTACTACTATATAATGTACCTAGAGTTGTAATATGTTATTGGTCTTTTTGAATGTGATCTACATAGTCTTGCTAAATATAGTATTTTGTGTGAAGACATACCTCCTAATCTTAGGATCTTCAGCCTCATTGATCTGCGGCTTGCCACTCTCCGGGTTCCAACACTCCCAAATACACTTGACTCGCCTACAACTCGGTTAAATGTTTGTAAGCAAATGTTTTCATGATTACCGCATCATCTATAATTTCTTGATAACCATATAATCGAACTTATGTGTGATGACCTGAAATTTGCCAAGTGACTCAAAATTCTACTTTGAAACTAGGAATTTATAATTCACAATTTGCTACTTACTGCACCGCAACTAAAAAATTCTGCTAGTATGACTCAAATTAACCGCCTAAAATCTACCACATGATTTAAAAATTTCTTTCATGGACCAAAATTTGGAAAGTGACCCAAAATCTATAAACCTTGTGCATCTGAAATCAAATTCTCCTTAAGCTGAATAACAACTTCTAACTTTAAGACATGGAGCACTGTATTGAAGTCTATGACCTAAACTAACTTTGAAATTCGGCTTAAAAATGATAGATGTGGTTGTCGGATTTCCTACAACCACACCCCTCCAAAATTATATACTATTCTAATCAAATTCCATGATCAATTAGCAAAGTTTTATTTATCTTTTTGATGAATCTTACAAAAATAATAAGAATACAAGGAATCAAAATAACTCTCAGGACCTTCTCCTCTGCATTCTGGTTCATTCCTCGCTATTTCTCTTTCTCTCCTTTCTATCTTTCCTCGTGTTCTATCTACTTCTTCATTAGTATTATCGTTGTAGCGAATCCGTTTGCGCCTTCTTTCCCGATTATCATGATTGTTCTGACGTATAGCCTCCTGAAACTCTTGTTCTTCAATTTATGCCATTCTTCTTTCTCTTTCGCAAGCTATACGTGTTTGTTTGGCATTTCGCCTCTCAATCTCATCCTCCACTGTTTGTCGATTCCTTTGTATTTCTCTTCCATTTAATATCCTTCTTCCTTCCTCCCGGTTTTCTCCACCATCTTGATTACTTCGTCTCTGACGTTGCTCATCTCTCTGATCAATATGATAATTTTCTCCATGTTGGATATAGCGATTTTCAGCTATTTCTCTCTCTTCATGATGTCCATCAAGATTATGCATCTCTTCTTGAATATTCTCCACGACACCTACTTCGAGCGAATCTCGTCTTGCTTCTCTTCTAATCGATCTTGAATGTGATCTTGTAGTACTTCTCGACCTTGTATTTTGTAGCCTTATATTTTCCATTCTCAACGCATGATTTTGCCGTGTTAAATTTGCACGTTCTTCTGCTTCTAATCTCCTTTCTTCAAATATCTTCTTAGTGTCTCTAGTGTTTCATTCCCCTCTTCTCCATGGATTATTCCTCCTTCTACTCGTCTCAATTGATGTGTTTCTTCTATTCCCTCTGTTGAGTCCGTCCTCCAAGTGTGTACACTGACTATATCGTAATCAATGTTTCCACCTTGTATTGGCATCTGATGAGTTGGGAGTTGAATTCGTTCTTCTCCTTCATTTCTTGTTCCCATTCTAGAAGATTCTCCCATTTCCTTTCTCATCCTTCCTGCAATTCTTGTGTTTCTCCTTACCATCTTTTCAATTTTAGTGATCTCTTACCAATTTCACAAATTCTTCACCAATCTCTCAAAACCTTCCTCAAATCAGTGTTCCCTGTTTCTAGCGCCAATATGTGGTTGCCGGATTTCCTACAACCACACCCCTCCAAGATTATATACTATTCTAACCAAATTCCATGATCAATTAGCAAAGTTTTATTTATTTTTTTTGATGAATCTTACAAAAATAATAAGAATACAAGGAAATCAAAATAGCTCTCTGGACTTTCTCTCTCCTATTTGTTCTCCTCTCACTCTACCAAAAGATCTCTCTCTTCTCGACCTTGCTTGGTCCTTTATAAAGGATATTACATAGTGGATGACAACTAATCCAGCCTTTATTTTCGGATCTGATCTGCGTCGTCTTCGCAAGCTTACAAGGGTTTTCTTCGCAAGGTAATCCCGATCTTCGCTGAATCTTCACACTTTCCTTATGACTAAGCTGACGTCATTCGCTACATCACTTCTCTAATACTTTGCGATGGCCTTCGCAACCATCCTTTAGTTGAAACTTCGCTGAGATAGTATTGTTGCGAGATTCTGTTCCTACATCTTGCCTCTTCTCATGTCTTCTCTGCGAAGAAGAGAATGATATAAGAATTTCTATCTCTAAATGCCGCAACCACTCATTTTTTCTCTTTTCTTTTCCACCAACAATCTTCCTTGATTCCCGCGAAATAAATTATACGTGTTTCTTTTACCATTTATTTCTTGACACGTCTTTAGTAACCGTCATTTCTTAACCGTTCACATCATCTCTTCGCATTAATGAGTTTATCTTCTCGAGATTTCCTTCCCTCTATATATATCCTTCTCTGTCTTCTTCTTCTTCTTTCTTTTTACTTTCCTTTTTATTTTCTCTGCAACATTTCTTCACTGTTCTTCCGCAAGTTCCGATTCTTCTACTGTAATTTTTTTTTAATTTCTTCTCCTTTTAGATCTTTTTCTTCTTCTCCATTCCCATACTCAAAAATGCCTCCAAGTAGTCGTAAATATGGTAGTGAATTTGAAGAAATTCAGAAAGATTTTAAAGAGAAAGGTTTTACATTGTCTACCATTCCCGATCATGACCCTAAATCCATTCTTTTTGCTAAATTATTTTCTAATCACTAGTGTGACAATGAAGAAATTATAGTCTCGCTTGGCCAACTCCTTGCGGGTCTTCCTATCCCTCTTTATAACCCCAGTTTTCCATTGTTTTATGAGATCCTTTCTCATGCGAATTTTTCGCGGGCTATCTATCAATTGTGTGGAGACTGCATCCGACTTATACTAGAGTTTGACTACCGTGGTGCAGGCTTGGGATCTCTTTATCCATCGAAACTTAGAGATCCTAAATTCACTGATTTAGAGATCATCCCTGAGAAATATACCGTGGAAAGTTTCTTCGAGAATTACGAAGTAATCACTATGAAGAAAGAAAACACTCGCTGGGGAGTTCGTTTAAAGAAGAAAGAAAATGTTCCCAGCGAAAAAATGCTAATGCAAGATATTGATTGGCAATCTGGTACTAAAAAAACTCCACGCCAATCAAAAGATGCAAATGGTGCGCCTTCCCATTGACTCTGAAGGGACCTTACATCTCTGGTTCTAACATGCTACCTTAGAATCTCGATGCATATCAACCATGGGTATTTAAGTGGCCCGAAAAGAAAGCAGAGGTATGCTTCTAAACTTCGCTCAGTATGTGATTCTCCCTTTTATTCATTATTTTCTCATCTTGCGAAATTTTTAGATTGTGAAGCAAACAAAATATTACAACAAAACTCGGAAAGAAAGCGTCTTAACAGCATTGCGTGCGATCACGGATGAAGTAAGAAATACTCTTTTGCATTATTATAACAATATTGTTGCCTCTTATTTCTTTACCTTCATGCGTGTATGCAGGTTGAAATTGAAGTTGTTCCAGAAGCTGAAGAACCTATCAAGGTTGCAAAAATTACAGGCAAGGGTAAAGGTATTCTTCGCAAGAAGAAATCAACTGTCCCATCTTCAAAGAAACGAAGACTTCGCTCTCCCTCTCCTTTAAATTCTCAATCAGATGAAAGCATGGATGAAGAATTTGACACTTCTTTCGCAAATGAGAGTTCTTCCCCTGAATCATCTATGGCGCAATTGTCTGCATATTCTCCGATTCTCTACAAGGGATAGGAAACATTCCTTTAGCTAACACTTGTCGGGCACTTGCGAACATCTGTGACGCCCCTCTTTTAGATGATAATGAATCCCTTCACGGTGTTTCCAGATCTGTTACTCCAAGTTTTCTAAACTCGCTTGGTATTCTGGTAAACCTTTATTCTTATAACTCGTTGTTAATTATAATTCAAAATTTATACCTTAACTTGTTTTTTTTTTATTCTTTCGCAGGCTGGAAAGGCTACTTATGCAGTTGCCTCTGACTTAGCTAGAAAATGTGAGAACTTTGAAAAGAAGAATTCCAAGCTTAATAAGATAGCAGAGGAATCTCGCAGCAAAAATGAAGAACTAGAAGCTGAGATTGCTGAACTTCGCAAAAAGAACAAACAGTTAGAAGTAGATTCCCCTACTCAACAAAATAAAATATCCAGCCTTCGAAAGGCGAACGATCAACTTTATGGTGAGTAGTATTTCTTCTTCTTCTCTAATCCTCTTCCCATAGTCTTCCCTTATTTGATTAATCATTTTTGCAGACATTTACGGTCTTTCTGATGAAACCGCCTTTCTTCGCACCTTTCCCCACACTATGGATGATGAAACCCTTTTCGAACGTCTTAATATTTCTTTAAACAGTTATACCAATGATAAAACAAACTCTCTTTCCTTAAACGAACTCAGATCCAAATTCCATCTCTTAGATATTGACCATAGAAGCAGTTTGAAACTAGCTCACGACTTAAAACGCCGCTACCTTGACTCCAAAGATGAGATTAACAAGCTAAGAGCTAAAATCAGTGATCTTATAGATGATAAGGATCGCATCACTAGTCAAGGTGCTCAAGCTTTAGAAAAATTTCATGAAACCCTTCTCGAAATCCAGCTTGAACGAGATGAAGTTAACCATAGGAATGCCATTTTTGTCGAGAGAGAAAACCAAGTTCGTTCTCATCTTCTTATAACTAATGATGATGAATTCGCTTGGGTTGCGAAAATATTAGATTATGCCAGAAATAATTTAGGTGTAACGTTAGTCTCCAAGCTGATCATTAATCCTTGATCAAAGATATGATCTCTAACAGAGAAGGTTGTTATCTTTACTTTCTTACTGTTTTTTTTTTTTTTTTTTTTTTTTTTTTTAAAAAACTTTGATTGAGTTATTGATATGTTATTGTTTATTCGCAGAGGCTGAGAAGGATTTTCGCAAAAGAATTGAAGAACTGGAGACTCAAACTAAATCTCTTGAAGCAGAAAAGATGGAACTCGCAGAAGATTTATCTGCTCGCAATGATAAATGCCACCGGCTCAAGAATCAATTGAAGCATACCGTTGCCAACTTCCAGAATGACATTCTTAACTTTCGCAATCAAACACTACACCATTTTTAGGGATTCGCAACGGAGTCTGGCCGTTGCTGACCGGGCTCGCAACGGCAAAGTGACGTTTCAAAACACGGTGTTGCATTTTTTCGCAACGACATAAGCTCCGTTGCGACTCTTGGTCAGCAACGGAGATTCGCAACGTCTTTGCTGCCGTTGCGACTCATTATTCGCAACCAAGGTCCCGTTTGCTAACCCGTTTCTAATTACGGGAATACCCCTACTAGGAACTAAATTATTATTGGTTCTGGTTCTAATTTCATCGTTACGGTTCTAACTTAGCAATGAATACGAGACGTTGCTAATTTTTGCAACATCAAAAAAAAAGGGTCAAGTCTTCATTGACCTAGTCAAAATCCATTCCCCCCATATTTACCCCCCTGCAGTTACCCAGTTCCCCATATTCAGCATTCCACAGACATACAAACCATGACACATTCATTCACTTTCATTTCCACATTCACCATTATGAAAAAAGAATTCTTCAATTGAAGTTAACAACAAGTATGTATTTTTGATACAAACTATGTCATTCATTTAATGGACATAATACACGAGAAACATACTTAATTCCTAAGTTGGTTTGTAGAAAGTTCCAAATTCCTAAGTTCTGAAAATCCCAAGTTCTTCTAACTTAAATCTCTATAAGGAGATGCTACATTATAACTTACAAATATTGCAATTTGCTAAGGGACCTAATGGTGCTACTTTGATGCTTTGTTCTCCAACCTTTCCGATCTCACAATAGAGCATCATTCAATTAACTCAGAACAAAGCATCACAAATTCTTCCAATCAGATAACCAAGTATGATTATAAATCAATTGAAGTCAAAAACTAATAGGAAATAATATGGATGCTATACTCTATGGTTTGTCTTTATAAAACAAGAATAAAATCTATCAAGGCGCAACATAAGAAATACTTGTTTTGGTTATGACATCTCATTTATCATCAGAACAAATCTAAATTCAACCTTGAGGATTGTTAACCAACCTTTCCAGATTTATCATTCAAAACAAACCATCTTCTACTCCGACCATTAGTTTTAGCACTTTTCTTCAAAGAGAAATCCTACAATTATATGTATTAGAAGTCGTAAAAAGTCAGGATGAACAAAAAGAAACTTAAAACAAAGTAAGAACATCTTTGCTAATTCAACTAGTTGGAATGAGACATTGATATAACAATAACATGGATTATGCTTCACGCATGCTTTAAAATTGAAAGCACGTATAAACATGTTTGAGCGTCCTGATAAATTCAAACAATTGGGATATGGCATTAGACACTGATAATGAAATATCCTTGTCCCAAATTTCATAAAAATTATGATAATAGAAACACTCTGCTTGTAACAAGATGTTAACTGAGAAAAAAATACTACGGTGGCAGATAAAACCTGCTGTTATCTCTCCACCAGGCCCAGCAGTCTTCAAAGCTGAACTCTCTTGCGCATCCTTCTCTGGCGCACCTGACTTATCTTTCATAGATTTCAAGTTTCCTCTTGTTTGAGGACTTGCTTCCTATATAAGAACATGGAGCAAAAGACCACCAAGATACCCAATTTATCAGAGAAAATAAAAGGAAGATAATCAAACCATAAAAATTTGATTAAACAAAAAAAAAAACAAGATGTTCTTGGCCAGCAAAAGTGGGAACATGACTTGAGGCTCTCTAGCTTATCAAATTGATCTCAACAACTGGTTGCTGCGGCATTTAATTGGAATTCTAACACTACATCCAATGCAGTAGTTGCAATTGTCACGACCTGGAACACGATAAACCAATTAAAGGCTATTTTCTTAAAGCACTATAACTACTTCCAAATGCAAATTCATCAGAAGCCTTTTCTTATAGCAAACTTTTAACGAAAGATTTCTTTAAAAAAAAAAAAAAAAAACTGGACAGGGACATATAGCCAAAACCTCCAACAAAGGTTTTTTTTTTTCTTTTCTTAACACGAGAATCGTATACAGTATCAAAGACTCGTTACTTCCAATTGTCTGTATACAGGATGTATGAAATTATGCACGAAAATTACAGCAAAGACATGCGTCTTAAAGGAAACAGTTAATATTACTCCAGCGTATAAAGCATACCTCTCGCTTAAAAGGTGGATATCTTCCAAGCCCTGGAGTGGCGTTAGCGAAGGCATTAACTATATCCACCAAGACACGATGTACCTATGTATGTAAGAGTTGAATCATTTTGGATATGTTTGCACAAAAAGTATCTATGATATAAATTAAAATCTCTCAAAAAGGATCGATAAAAACGAAAGGCTTCTAAGAGATAAGGCCCGATGGATGGGAACACCTTTTATTAAAGACCAGTTCAAGAACACCTTTTATTAAAGACCTCGAGACCTTTCTCGGGGGATATAAGATATGGTTGGTAACCATCCGCCTCTAACACAATCCGGTGCAATATAGAATAAAATCACAAATATTTAGGTGCTAGGAAGCCAACAGGTGTCAAAGTTCCAAAGCAGAATGCGGGGGGAAAATACCCTTTTCACATTGTTGATGTCAAAATGTCTCATCCAATGGTAGGTGTTGATTTGGTTCGGAAAAGTTTCCTCAAAGCTTGCAACAATTTTCCAACCACTACCCTGGCAAAGAAAAGCTCCAATGAGTTACATATATAAACGAGAATTAAGGAACAATAGAGACCAGTCTTCTGCAGAGGAAGTAGTGCTAGATTCCACAAGGGTTTAGATCTACCTCGATCCGCTCATAAGCGCAAAAATATTAAATCAAGCCAATCTAATAAACTACTGAAAAAGATTACCAAGATCGGGAGTAACTGTGCATGACCATATTCAGCATGTAAGTTTAAAAACATATAATTGTCCTACTAAGTAACTAACGCATGTGCTTTCTATATGAACAACTCGGTGCGAGCGTAGCAACCTCGTATAGGAGAGTTGTTGTATCGAGGTTAGCATGAACTAGTGGACCTTATAGCACCAAATTGCACGCTAACAACATATTCAGCTTACAAAATAGATTTTAATGGGTGGAAAGACCTTCATAACTTGGTCAAAAGAGGGCCAGCTGATATAATTATCATAATACAGAGAAACGAGTATGTGCACAATTGTTGTATGTTACATACCTCACCAGTGGCAATATGTTGTAGAAATATATCTTCAAATTCACGACAGAGCTCCAAAGCTATGGATCTTGTACCTTCAGAACTATGAACCATTTGTTCACCAAGCCGTACTAACTCATCCTTAACTATTTGAGACTTACCCTGTAACCTACAAAACAGTTTTGAGCAAAAGTAATCATCTTTCTGCATCCAATCACGATAAAAACAGTATGAAGTATTAATAGGCTGTTATAAAAGATTTATAGATAGGAAGCAGGCCCCAATTGTCCACTGTCACTAATCAATATGCATGAATTTGTTGCCGAAGATAAAGAGTTAAAAGGTAAGTTGGGAACTAATGCACATACCCAGAAAGGATGTTAGGAAGCCTGATTTTCATACGCTTACGAATCTGTTGAGCAAGAGCTTCCACCAAAGCTAATCTACCAAGCTTGTTTTGAGGATCTCCAGTCAATATAGATTTAAGACTTTCACTTTCAGCACGCCAAGCGGTTTCCAGTGAATTCTAGAACCAACAGATCACTCCTTTTTTTGAGGATTTGGTCTTTATTTCTTCCTCACGCCACGCCTATCCATCTGCAAAATAAAAAAAGTATCAGCATGTAAAGCTTCAACACACAAAAAATGACAAAATAAGCAATAGACCGCCATCATCGGAGATCTGGATACATAAATAATTTACATAAAATGACAAGTAGATTTAATTATTAAGAGAAAATAGGAAAAAAGAACAGCTCAAAAGCTTAGGCCCTGGGAATGCACATGCAAAGCCACATGGTGTTGTTTACTAAGCTACTCTCCAGAAGATCTTCTTGTGAAAGTGCTAATGGTGAGTAACACCATTACTCGAAACATGCTAGACTACGACCAAATTTAACCTTTCAAGATATAGCACTTAAAGAAAAAATGTAAACACATAGTGGTGGAATCATTAATAAAATTTAACCTTTCAAGATATCATCGATGCAAATTCTACAAAAACATAATCCAAAGCAACCTGTGATTGATGTACAAAGTATCTTAAACAGTTATATTTCAACCTAATTCGTCTAATTAACCAAATACTCAGCTCCGATTCCTGCACCCAATTCAAATACTACCAAGAACCCTAATTTCTGTAAAATCAAAATCAAATTATATGCAAATATCCCTACCTCATGCTTAAATAAAAAACTCATCACTAAAATTCAACTTATCAATCAAAATTCACATGAATTAATCATTAAACAGAAACTCCTAATTTACCTTTTCTTCAACCTCCTATCTGAGTTTGAATCAACACTTGATATAGTACCACCACCATAAATCAGCACGGTTCTCAATTTTTTTTAAAATCTACTCTTGATTTTTTCCTCTCAAGACCAAAACCCTAATTTATTTTCTTCTCCCAAAACTCAGTCAATAGCTTCGATCTTCATTAACTGCAACTTATCGTCACCATCACCTTCTCTTCAATGATTACTCTAACTCTTCTTACACACCACCGACTCAACTCATCACCTTCTCCTCAACGGGTTCACCCTAAAAAACTGAAATCGAAAACAACAAATTCACAAATGAAACACTAAAATCGATAAATCGAAATCGAAATCCTTAAAATCGAAAATAGAAGATTCACGAGATAAAAATCTAAAATCGATAAACTAAAAAGAAATAAATAGATTCACAGCTGAAACCCTAGAAATCAAAATATCTAAAATCGCAAAATCTGTAAACCCTATAAACTGAAACGGAAGGATTATTAAAGAGACTTAAAACCTGGTAGATTTCAGTGGTTTTAGATTGAAAGGGATGAAAGAGATATGAGTTCTTCAGAGATGCAGTTCTGTGGAGAGGAGATGAAAAGATATGAGGTTTCGTGGAGGAGAAAATAAAAATGAGAGGAATATAAACGATAAGGAATGGATATAGGATAACTTTGGCTGAAGGGTGGAAACAAAAATAAGCTTACTGGACCAAAGTTTGACTAGGGCGTGTTTATAAGTCCTAGTGTTCCCAACCACGCACGTGGTTCTGGCACGCTGAACCCAGTATGCCAGTTGAGATTCGCAACCTTGTGTGTGAGGTTGCAATATTAGCAACGGCATTCCTCCGTTGCGAAAAAATATCAGTTGCAATTAGCAACCAAAAATTTCGCAACCTCACTAGTGCCGTTGCAAACCTGGGTTGCGAATACCTTAAAATGGTGTAGTGAAATTATCATGAAGGTCTGCGATGTTAACCACATTTCCCATTCTATGTATCCCAGCCTCTTGGATGAAATTCTTTCGAATGTATCACTTCCAGACATTTCGGATAGTGATGATAGTGAAGAAGAAGAAGTTGAAAAAGACATTGATGAGGAAGAAGAAGAATCGATCAAGAAATAATTGTCATTTTCTTCACTAGCTTTTCGTCTTTTGTGACGCCTGTACATCTTTTATTCCTTGATCTTTATGTAAATCTGTCACTGCGATCTACTTCAGTTTCCAAAATCTCTCAATATAAGTTCTCTTCTTTTTGCTTTACCTGTATATATTGGAAAAGTAATCCTTGTTCGCAACAACAATCAAAGATTAGTAATCAATATATAATCGATATATATATGCATTAATCTATCAGGTGGAAGCAAATAACATTTTCCTCTGTTAAGCATTCCCATACTTGCCTCTGTTATTTGTTTTCAAATGAGAGATTAATCATGCCGCAATGGTGTACAGGATTCTGTGCGTCATTTTCGCTGTCCTCTTTATATTTTTCTGACAAATCTCGCTATGATAAATTCGCTATTATATGTATCTTGGGATTTTCCAATTCTTTGTTTCAATATTATTCTCTTGTGTGGTCTTATCTTGCCTTCCTAAGTAAAGGTCTTATTTTTCCACTCTTTATATTTGCGAAAAAATCGCAGGACGTATTTACAGTTTCATGTATTGACCCATTGATCTTGCCTTATCATTTTCTTGTATTTTTGCCTCAGCAGGATATTTTTCATGCGACAATATGACAGGCCTAAATATTCTTGCGAACGTAAAGCCCCATGATATTGTCGTCTTGCGACGAAATCGCAGGACGTCTTTACACTTTCGTGCACCGACCCATTGATCTCGTCTTATCTTCTTCTAGTATTGTTACCTCTGCAGGAATGTTGCACAAATATGACAAGTCTTAATACTCCCATGAGTAAAAAGCCTCATGACATTTGCGTCTTTAGACACTTATCAGCTCCCTAATGGAGGGTGCGGCCCTTATCATATCCCTGGTTGCCCCTTCAAGGAGGCGTACCTCTACCATACAAGGTTGGCTCCTCCCATCCGGTCTCTTAACAACAACCAGTTTTTTTTCGCATCCTCTTATCCCTTTGCCGATATGGCTCATGGTTACGAGACCATACCCTAAGTGGAGTTTTCTTCGGGCCGAGTGCATCATAGCCAAGACTTGCCAAGAATGGCCGAGACGCTTCAAACGCCCCTGGCACTCTTAGCTCAACTGTGTACCTCGGCGCCTTGATCGAGTTCTGCATTCCTTAGGAGAGACCTTCTTAACTTAGTCGCCCAAACTAAGTCATAAGATTAAGATGAGAATCCAAGGCGCCTCTCCTGGATGGGTTTAATAACCCCAAGTCTCCATGACCCAGGTTCCGGGGCGGTGTAACCTTTCCCTGAGCCATGTAATAGGTCTCCCCTTCGATGACGCACTTTAGGTCTAACATTTGCCTCTTGCGAAATTTTATTTGCGAACTAGGGTGTACGCCAAAGTTGGGTGCCTATATCTTTTTTTCGTTTATTCTCGTATTTTCTTTTTATTTTCTTCTACAACTCTCGCGAAATTATCGCAATTTTCATTTGATGAATATAATTTCTGCGAAGTTTTTGCATGTCTTCATTCTCATTGCTGCAATTACTTATTTTTGATTTCTTTAATCAATAAAATATATTTTTCAAATACATCATTAGCATTCAACTTTGCTTCTTCCTTTGCTCAATTTCATCAATTTTATTCTCATTTCACATTTTAGGTTTCTTACCTTTGTTACCTTGTGTTTGTGCTTCTTTGAGTTCTCGCATGCTATTGATGATCTTGTTTCGCAAAATACTTTCTTCTTGTTCTGGGTCGCCACCATCTCTTGTACCATACTTCTGCATATATTTTTCGTCACCATACTCTCCTTTGCGAAATATTCGCTGATGCTCATTCTCAGTAACCGTTGCTTTCGCAGAATCCCTTCTCTTCCATGTTCCACTGCATCTACCATCAATCGTTCGCCTCTTTGCTTTTCTCTGACATTGTGCTTCCAGTTGATCTTTTTAGATACTCTCTCTTCACATTTTTCTACGTCAATTGCATGACATTTTCTCCCTTCAACCCAATCTCCTCTTATAATTCCAACACCACTAGGATGAGGAAACTTAATGCATTGATGGAAAGTTGAAGCTACTCCCAGAATCCCATGTAGCCAAGGTCGACCAATCAACGCGTTGTATGGTGACTCTACATCAACAAAACAGAACAGAATCTCGGAAGATAATCCCTTCAAAGGAATTCGCATGGTAATATCTCCATTGACTTGTTCACAGTACCATTAAAACCATAAATCTTATAAGTCGAAGGTATCAAATCTTCATCCTTTCCCCTTATAGTTTTGTAGGCATGGTAAAATAGAATATCTACAGAACTTTTAGTATCAATTAATATTCTATTGATCCCCCATGAATCCTCAGCTTCATCATCTTCATCTTCCTTTGGTTTCGGTTTGATATCTAACTTTACCACCAAAGGATTATCATGCATTTCTCCACCTTCGGGAATTTCTTCGGCTGTAAAGGAAATAGGCTGTTTCTGCCATTCTTTTAATGGCGAGACTTTCGCAATATTCATAATTTCTCTACCATTAACATCTCTTGCGAACACTCTGCTCAGAACGTTATCATGAAAATCCTCTATTGTTTTGTATGAATGAACAATGGAATTGCAGAATAAGTTTTTTGCTTTCGATCCAACTTCAATTAAAAATGTATCTTCTCTTTTCGCTGCATTTGCTCTGTGATCTTTTGGTGATGGTGGTAATGGTAAAGGTTGTGGTTGTCTTATCAGAAAATGGTTCAACTTTCCTTGGTATATCATTTTAAGGATAATTCTATTTATATTCATGCAATCATTTGTGGAATGTCCATGAAAATGATGATATAAACAAAATTCATGAGTTATGTATTTCGGTGGTGGCTCCTTCCCCATGTTCTAAGGTGATGGGATATTTTCCATCAAATTATGGCTTCCCATATCTTTTCCACACTAGCATTTAAAGGAGGCATTATTATTTCTTCCCATACTACCCTGTTAGATCCTGGTCCCCTTTGATAAGTATTCTTCTGTCCTCCATAAGTTTCTTGAGGTTGGTTAAGTCTCTGAATCTTGTTATTTCGGCCACGATTATAGAACCTCCCCTCTTTCTCGAACTATTCTTGATCTCGATTTCCCATCGCAAACAACTTTTGTTGACCTTCGATTTCTATTTATTTTTGCAAATCTTGCGAAGTGCTCGTCACTGTGTTTGTTAACCTGGGCAATAAGCTGGCATTCGCAATTGTTGAGCTTGTATTCGCAACTGGGTACGACTCCATCTCATTTTGTCTCTCCTCAAGAGCAATGTATTCCTCTTGGAACTCTCGCAACTCAATCATTGTGATAGTATTCTTTATCCTAAATATTTGAACATACAGCAGATTTGTTGCGAACATCGCATTAATGAATGATAAAATAAGGTATCTTTCATCCACACGACCATCCATGTTACTACACATTGTCTTCCAACTCATAGTTAAATGCTTCAGACTTTCGCCAATTCTTTGTTTCAATCCAAATACATCTTCAATGCCAGGACGCAATGAATTGCTACTTATGTAAGCTCCTAAGAACACCATTTGTAGTTGATTAAAAGATGCTATGGTGTCCTTTGGCAATCCTTCAAACCATTTTAACGCCTCTCCTGTTAAGCTTGACGCAAAGTATTTGCACAACATAGCGTCATGGTTCTCCCATTGCAACATGCATCTCACGTAATCTTTGATATGTTGAACGACACAAGTAGTCCCATCGAAAACGCTGGTTAATGTAGGTAAGTTGCATTTTGGCGGTATTCCCCTTGACTGTACTTCTTCTGTAAACGGCGTCTTCGCGGCTTCCTCTATTGCTTCATCCAATTGTCTTCTACCTCATTCTCTTCTATTATTGAGCATTCCCCTCATCTCTGCCAATTCTCTTAAAAAAATTTCATTCGAGCCTGACCCTTGGTCCACTGGTCTCTTTAATCTTGCTTCTCTTCTTCTACGTTTATGTCTATCTTGTCTTGCGAGATTTTGTACTTCCTATTCATTCTCTTCTTCTCGCCGCCCTCTGCGATCTTCTCTTTCATCCCTTTCTGCATCCGCACATGGTTGCGTCTTTCATCTTCTCCTCTGCATTCTGGTTCATTCCTCGCTATTTCTCTTTCTCGCCTTTCTATCCTTCCTCGTGTTCTATCTTCTTCTTCATTAGTATTATCGTTGTAGCGAATTCGTTCGCGCCTTGTTTCTCGATTATCATGATTGTTACGACGTATAGCCTCCTTAAACTCTTGTTCTTCAATTTCTGCCCTTGTTCTTTCTCTTTCGCAAGCTATTCGTGTTTGTTCGGAATTTCGCCTCTCAATCTCATCCTCCACTGTTTGTCGATTCCTTTGTATTTCTCTTCCATTTAATATCCTTCTTCCTTCCTCCCAGTTTTCTCCACCATCTTGATTACTTCGTCTCTGACGTTGCTCATCTCTCTGACCCCTATCATTTTGTTCAATATGATAATTTTCTCCATGTTGGATATATCGATTTTCAGCTATTTCTCTCTCTTCATGATGTCCATCAAGATTTTGCATCTCTTCTTGAATATTCTCCACGACACCTACTTCGAGCGAATCTCGTCTTGCTACTCTTCTAATCGATCTTGAATGTGATCTTGTAGTACTTCTCGACCTTGTATTTTGTAGCCTTATATTTTCCATTCTCAACTCATGATTTTGCCGTGTTAAATTTGCACGTTCTTCTGCTTCTAATCTCCTTTCTTCAAATATCCTCTGTCTTAGTGTCTCTAGTGTTTCATTCCCCTCTTCTCCATGGATTATTCCTCCTTCTACTCGTCTCAATTGCTTTGTTTCTTCTATTCCCTCTGTTGAGTCCGTCCTCCAAGTGTGTACACTGACTCTATTGTAATCAATGTTTCCACCTTGTATTGGCATCTGATGAGTTGGGAGTTGAATTCGTTCTTCTCCTTCATTTTTTGTTCCCATCCTAGAAGATTCTCCCATTTCCTTTCTCCTCCTTCCTGCAATTCTTGTGCTTCTCCTTACCATCTTTTCAATTTTAGTGATCTCTTACCAATTTCACAAATTCTTCACCAATCTCTTAAAACCTTCCTCAAATCAGTGTTCCCTGTTTCTAGTGCCAATATGTGGTTGCCGGATTTCCTACAACCACACCCCTCCAAGATTATATACTATTCTAACTAAATTCCATGATCAATTAGCAAAGTTTTATTTATCTTTTTGATGAATCTTACAAAAATAATAAGAATACAAGGAAATCAAAATTGCTCTCTGGACTTTCTCTCTCCTATTTATTCTCCTCTCACTCTACCAAAAGATCTCTCTCTTCTCGACCTTGCTTGGTCCTTTATATAGGATATTACATAGTGGATGACAACTAATCCAGCCTTTATTTTCGGATGTGATCTGCGTCGTCTTCACAAGCTTACAAGGGTTTTCTTCGCAAGGTAATCCCGATCTTCGCTGAATCTTCACACTTTCCTTATGACTAAGCTGATGTCATTCGCTACATCACTTCTCTAATACTCTGCGATGGACTTCGCAACCATCCTTTATTTGAAACTTCGCTGAGATAGTATTGTTGCGAGATTCTGTTCCTACAATAGAATTGTCCAAAGTCTTAGAAAGATTTTCAATTTCAAAGAGAAAAAAAGCAAGCCACCAAACATGATAGATTTGTGAATCTACATTTCTACTGAGACGATTTAATCAATTGAAAAGAAGATAATATTGGTTTACAGGACAGACTCAGTTTATATATACTTATCTGAATTCTCTCGACTCAATTCACCTCACACGTGCGACTCTCACATAACTCACATACTCACATTTCTTAGAACACAATTCTCACATTACATAGTCTCTTATGCTATTAAAACAAAGGAAAAAGGGAAACAGAGAAGAAAGGAAAACCTAAAATCCTACTACTAAGGAGGATCAAACAACAACAGTTTCCGGTTAACAATTACATCCTGAAGATACGAACTATTTAAGTTGGAGCTGAGATTGACGGAAGACCAACGAAAAAAGCTAACTTTGCAGTCGGTGATAAGTTAGATCAACTTGACTGCTGAAACATTCTCCTCACCGACTTCTTCCATGACGCAAATCTACTCTCCTTTTTAACAATCCTTCGTTTCCAAAATCGTACCGGCCAGTAAGTGGAATATACCATTTGGACAAACAACGGAAACTGCAGAAAACCGAACAACAATACAGGCACACAACCAAACAGCCCTACCAGAATCGGTGCCCAAGCAAATCGACTTCCAAGAATAATAGTAAATGCCGCGCTGAAAGAAACCAGTATGCTGGCCATAGACACGAAGAGAGTACCAAGGCCTAATATCAACTTTTGAGGTAATGATATTAGGAAATCTTCCGCGGAATATCGAGAGGTGTATACTGCTAAAAACATAAGCACTGATGCGATAGAGGAGAATAAAGACAAGGCATCTGCAATTGCAAAGACCATAAACGATTTCTCTTTCAGAAAGACTGGGATACCGTTGCTACTACTATTATTATCACTTATATTCCCACCAGGTACTGTGAATGCAGCTGCAAATGCTACCGTAGCTACAAGAGCACCCACTAGCATACACGACCCCGAGGTATCTTTCATCCATTTCTCCCCTTTTTCCATCAAGTCTTTGTGCGTCTTCATGAATACATCGTGAGCTGTGTTCCCATCACTGTTTTGTATTAATCTATCTTTTTGTAGCAGATAACTTTCCACTCCCTGTACAGAATAATTCAGATACAGTTTTTTCTCATAAAACGACATTGACATAGGCACCGTTATCTCCAAGTATTATTTCTTATTTTTCAAATAAATGATCTTCCGAGTCTCACCTTAAACCATTGCATCTCTCTTTGTATTTGAAAAGCTTCACAAGGTATGTAATTGAGTTGACGAATAGTGGGCAGTTCAGCAGCGTAATGTAAAATACTTGCACGGCACATAGGTCCAATTGAAGCAAAATATATCTGTTGTTCTTCAATTTCTTTGCATATGAAATTATATACCACTTCGTTTCGCTCTTCAATAGCCAGTTTAAATAAACTCTCTTCTTGAATCATATCAAACATATGTAGGTAAGGAAATACCTGAAGACATTCCAAAATAAGTTCTGTGGTTCCATACTTTATTGCTGTCTCCATTAAGCGTCTCTTTTGAAACTCACTTATTTGCTCTTCTTCACTCATTCCCGTTTCGTTCATTTTCTCAGCAAGGAGAATGAACAAATATTTAATCAAAGCGACTGCTTGATTGTGCGCCAACTTTTGGTCATATATATGTTTGAAGCAAGGCACTGAAATAACAATGGAAATGCTTCTAACAACTTCATTTGGTGATGCATTACCGAAATGCATGTCAAATAAACGTGAAAATAAGTTCCGAAGAAAAAATATACCCTGCATTAGGCAGCGCTTGAAGTGAAAGGATATGTATTTTCTCATGGCTTCCTTGTCAGTACTAGTTGAGGAGTCCGTTGAGGTCCCTAGAGGGTTCTCTTCGTCTCTGTTGATGGAGTCTTTTGAGCTCTCTAGATGTTTTACGTTGTCTTCTTCGATCGCATAGTTATGTGTATAATGATCAATGTCCACTTCAATTCCTATACAATATTTAAATTTGTATGAAATATTATGATTGCTAAAGGAAGGTACCAATAATAGCGCATAAGCATTCTATGGAGTGCACCACCTCAAAACGGATGTGTACAAATGCCCGTCTTTTTATTGGATGGTTGAATTCAAAAACCACTATTCTCTCATGTTTGCAATTAAAGCATAATGGTTTAAAATAAATCAACCAACAACAAGAGGGGTACATGTGGATGCATAAATTTGGATTCAAGAGTTTGATTGTTTAAGGAAAAATAATCTTATGATCGGATGGTTAGAAGGAATTTTAGTTTCACCTATATTGACCAATATTTTATTTTTTGAAACATCCATTGACTAATATTGTTTGACTATAACCAGCTTTTCTGGAAGTTATTTTGGATTCATAATGATCAATTTACAATCCTATGACAATTTATTCTTTAATTCGTCAACATTCTTTTATTTCACCCTATAAGAGCATCTCCAACAGAAGGTGCAAAAAATTAGACCTTTCATTTACGAGATCCACACAGATAGCAAATTTAAGACTTTATGCTTAAAAAACTATCTCAAATAATAGAGGATTTTAATCCTTAGAATTTCATGCGTGGATAAATTTTAACAGAATTTAAAATCTAAAAATGAAAACTAAAATGAAAACTTTAAATATTAACTGACGAAAAAAAAAATGAAAAGAATTAACAATTTTTGTTTTTTTTACTTTAATACATAATATAGTATTATACTTCTAGGATGTTAATATAGTTTTGAAATTTTACAAGGGTTTACTCAATAAATACTTTGACAGATTTGTGGAGATTTTAAAAGAGTCACGAAAATTAATAACTTTTTGAGAGTTGTATAGAATTAGATAAAATATTGCAGATTTGTAGAGTCATGAAAAGTTGTAAAAACAAGTTTTATATAGATACCTTTTTTCCTGAAGCGATTTATATAATAAACTAATATTATAAATATCTGCATAAATCTAAAGAACTATATAAAAACTAATATTATAAATATAAACTTAATCATATATACCTTATTTATTCAGCTAACTTCAACTAAACAAAATAAATATATAGATAACATACTTCTTTTGTTCAATAAAATACAATAAATAGCAATAGTAAAAATAATTATTATTACACATTTGCACAAAATAAAAAAGTTTTTAATCATATCATATCATATAATTTATTTTGTTAGGCATATATGCATCTATGATATGGATTTTATATAGATTGTATATTTGTGAGACAAATAAAAGAAAGTAAGAAAAAAAAAAAGGGAAGTCTTCCAAAATCTTATATATTTTGCAAGACCTTCATCTAGGCAATTGTTTTGGGGAAGTCTTCCAAAGTCTTTGAATTCTCAAGTTTACAACGAGTAACACAAACTTTAAAAGACCTTTTAACAATCTATAACCAGTAACATAAACTTTGAAAGAGATTTTAGAAGTAGACAACCAATAACACAATACTTTAGAATTTTGTTAAAGTCTTTAAAAACCTGGCCAGATTGGGGTATATCCAGATTAATTGGAGTATACAAAATTTAAGCCCATCCAAGGTAGTGTGCTAAGGGATGTCTAAAAGATGTAAAAGACCAAATTTCCATGACTATGATTTCAGTCAGTAAACAAATCACCAAACAACCATGCCGACCAAATTTTCCCGACTATGTATGATTTTTGTACTCGAACTTTATGTGATGAAATCAAACAAGGAGGAAAAAAAAAAAGAAAAATCAAAAAAAACAAAAAAGTCAAAATGAAACTAAAATTTGGTTGTACGGGATATGAGATTGGGTACAAAATCATAACAATATCATATCCTATATGATTCCAAATTGTTATGAAAAGTCGTCAGGGTATCTCTTCGTCTACCTTGAAGACTAATATTATTCGATAGCTTCCTAGTTTGAGTATAGTGACTACTTTTCATCTCTGAAATTAACATTTACAGGGTCGTCATGGTATTCATCCTTAAACATAGCCGACTAGTGTTATAGTAATTAAGGTCGTCATGTTTTGAAAACTTGAACCTTCTGACCATTAACTACCATAAAACGGTTTCTCTGTGTACATTTTTGCTTTTAGTCGGCATATATGGTTGTTTTATCTGTAACCATGACGACCCTTTTTATAAGTTTTTTAGTTGTTGGTGTTTGGAATTATCGACTTTGACGACTATAGTTTAGTCGGCAGGTTATGAAATTAATACCTTGCCGACTAATCATGCATTTGTAACACCTTTCTCTGTATATCAAAAATCCTATAGCCGGCATTAATATTTGTTATCAGCATGCCGGCTACTAATGGCCGTTATTTTCCAAATTTGTCGACCTTTTCGACTTTTCATACTTTCAGAATTGAAAGTGTTGATTCTTTCTGTAATTTTGAGTATGAAATCACCAGCAGCTTTGCAATCCCCTTTGTAGAAATGTTTGGCGAGTGTGGTTTCATTTTAGTTACAAAAAAAAAATCTCAAAAAAAAAATCATCAAAAATCATAACACATAATCCATGAGTTCAATCCAAATAAAACCTAATTTCAGAATTTTAATACAACTAATTAACTTACAAAATTAATTAACTTAAATAGATTTTTTGTATTAATTGAGCAACAGTAAATTTGACATTTTGAAAATAACTGGTTAAAGGGTATTGTGTTTTACTTTAAAATGACCCGAATTTTGTCACATTAGGTATACCCTAATAAATCCAGGCATATCAAATTCGGCCATGTTTAAAGATCACTAAAAGTATTTTTAACAATAGTTTTGTTCATACCTTAAAAAAACTTCACCAAATATTTTCTCTCACAAACGCGTGGGCCCTACCCCCAAAGCCAACAGGGCATCCCATTATTTGTGTGAGAGATTGTTTCGGTGCGGTTTTTTTGTTTGTTTAGAGCAAGGGCTATGGAGTGAGGGTTCTCATTCAATATGAATGAGTTTAACTGGATTTGATCAAATTAGGTGCTGCTATGGAGTGAGAACATAGAATCATTCATCAAAAATCACTCACACACTCATTGAGACGAATGAGTGGTCGAAAGTCTTCACTAAGCGGCTGAATATCAGCCGTTTGGGAAAAAAAAACCTTGAGCGGCTAAAGAACTGCCTCTCAAACATTTTTTAGGTTTTTTATTTATTTAAAACTATAAAAAACGGGTCCCACACTAGTTTTATTAATAAAAAACTTTAAATATATATCCAAAACGGCTAAAGATAAGCTGCCTGGATAATTTTTTTCTTCTTAAGCGGCTAATGATCAGTCTCTTAGTCTATTTTCTACTCATTCCATAGTGCAAAAACTACTCTTTCACCCGGTCTCTCACTGGATTTGGTAGTGAATGAGTGCAAAACACACTCATTCCACATCCCTTGCTCTTAGAGAGTCCGTTAACAATTTTAGTTCATCTTACCAAAAAAACAATTTTCGTTAACAATTTTAGTTCATCTTACCAAAAAAAAAGTAATTTTCGTTCTTTTAAATGCAACGCTTCCACCACGTAAGATTCAAGATTGCTAATGGGGTGCCAGATTAAGTAGAGGTGTACCAAAATCAAGATAAAACAAAACAGGTTTTTATGGTAGACAAAACAAGTTTTCCTTCACTTGGTACACCCCAACTTAATCGGTACCCCATTAACCGCCTTGGTAAGATTGGAATGGATTTTGTCCTACTAATTAAGATGAAACAAAAGCATAAATTAGGGTGACTAACTTGAGTAAATGCAACGTTCCCACCACGTAAGATTGGCTCCGCTTAAGAATGCGTACGGTTTATTTGCCACGCCTAATAAAAAGTTAAAAATAGACCACTCTTTAACACGCTCCGGATATTGTTGGCAAAAGGATAATGCGGTACCTACAGCAAAAAAGAAAAAAAAAAAAAAGTTGAACCAAGGAATAAAAGGCAAATTAGTGGACTTAGCTACTAACCGATATCATCATTGGAGTATAGTAATTAAGTCATTGGATGATGATACCTGCGACCTGAGTTGGGAATTATAATTTTCTTTACCGAAGTGGTTCCCCAGCCGAGAGGATGGGTTCAAAAACTGTGTAATGTGGCGGGACAACCGACCGGATCCAACCTAATAAGCATAATAAATTAGAATTTAATTACTAGTATGAATACCGTAGCAGTTTGCCCCGATTATCCCGAGCAGTAGCCTAGCACCTTCGAGGCCGGTGAATGGACTTGGTTCATCCTCGTTTCTGTCCACAAGGCTAAAGTTATCTCTAGTTATTGGGTAAAGATACTCCACCGTTTCCTTGTGTGCATCTCTCGGCATCATCACAGCTACCGAGAAAGGCACATACTGACTGGTTCCCCAGGAGCCCCGTATCTGTGCCAACTTTGGGCTTTTTTCTACCAGCATCTTAACATGTTCAATTTCTCCAAATATCACAGCCACTTGCAGTACTGAGTAACCATAATGTGGTATGATATATTCAAGTGTTTCAGGGGTCACTACTTTCACAATCTCCTCCAAGAACTTCCAATGATATGGCGGTGCTGTAGCAAACTCAATCATCTGTCGAGATTCTTTTTTCAGATCCCTTGTTGTGAAGATTTCTTTGAGGGTTGTTTGATTAATCTTAACATATTCAGTAGCCGTTACCAAGTCTTCTTTATCTAATGCATCAATTAGGGGCTCGTATCCAGCATAATCGTAATTATTACTTACTTGAACATCTTCTTTGCCAACCTGATCATCTTCAGCTAAATAAAGACACAAAATATTAAGATTTCCTTTGAAAAAACAAAAAGAGAAACAACAAAGCAGAAATTTAGAACCTAACTGGAAAGAGGTCCCTTAATGAAAAAAAATGCAAAATAAATGTCCCCCAAATTTAGTTTGTTCAAAAAAATTTAATTTCGATTTTCATCATTTTTAAATTATTAGTTTCTTTTAAATTTCTTTCATTTTGAAAGCTTTTCTATGAAACTAAAAAAAAATGCATCCTTTTTCTTAATGTAAACCTTTCATAGAAATTAATTGATGAGATTTAAGTAATTATAATTTCATATAAATCACGAAATAAAATAACTATCCACATACCTTCTTGTGTAATATGATCTGAAGATTCGACGGCTTCATCAACTTGTTCAAATTTATCATCAACAAGATTAGAACTAGAATTTTGATTATCATTAAGGATGACAATTAAACTATCTACTGCTTCAATAGAGACACCTGCAGCCTTAGTAATATCTGTTAATAAATTTTGATGATTTTGCACTACTTCCACGTTTTCTTTCTTAAAACTTGATCTTGTTGTTAACATCTCCAACAATTGATGTTGATTTTGTGCTTGAGTTTCGATAAGCTTACAGAGCATCGCTTCCATAGCAGTAGCATTTCTCTGAAGCATGTTTTCCATAGCTTCATTCATCTTACAGAGCATGGCTTCTTGGGAATCAACGATCTGTTTAGTAGAAAGCATTATTGTTTCATGGAACCGGTCATGATCAGCTTCAATGGTACTTGACATGGTGAGAGATTGGTCGAGAAATTCCTGACGAAGACTGAAAGAAAAATTGTACTAGAAAAAATAAGCTATGAGATTATGAATAATTACGAGGATCTGAAGAGAACAGGAGTAATAAATAGATGGATAGAGAGAGATTATTAAGTCGTCGACACTTCCTTTACTAATACAGCATCCCTAGTATTTTTATATGTTTAGATGTTTAATTAGCCAGCTAATGAATAACAATTAACAAAGATAACGTGATTATAAAAGTGCAATTGGCTATAAGTAGTTATTTTAGTACAGTAGAAACTCTATAAATTAATACTGTCGGGACCATCAAAATTTATTAATTAAACGAGATATTAATTAACCGATAAATTAATAATTATTAATTTATATATTAATTAATATTTTATTAACTTATATATAAATTTCATATCACATGTTAGATAAAATTGATGTTTTTGTCATTGTAAACTTCATTCAACAGATAACACAAGTTTAGACAATTTGGGTAAACATATAGACAATGAAATCACTCAAGACTTGCAAAATTTTATCGAGAAATTGGGCTATCGCAATTTAATGAATGTCGAAGATGTCCTAAATATCCGAAAGAAAATGAAGTTACACAGTTGTTGACTGATGAAGAAATAATCGAGAGCGTTATGGGACTTGATAAAGATGTGGAAGAAGATGATGAAAGTTCTAAAATAGAGCCCCCTTCACGAAACGAGGCTATTAAAGCGGCAATCACATTGAATAATTTCTTGCTGAGCTATGAGAAAACAACACCAAAACCATGATAAGAAAATTAGAGATGAAATTCAATGCAATATTGATTTTAGCAAACAGAAGACAATTAAATCATTTTTTCAAAAAGTCTGCGTAAATCACTAATGTATTGAATATATATATATATATGCATTATTAATTTATATTTCATATGGGGTCTACATAGGTCGTCAAAAATGTATTATCTTATAATTTTAGCGAATTATTAATTTGGCACGTTGTCCCTGACTCGGGACTGGCCAAAAATATTATTTAAGAGAGTTTATTAAATAATCGAGTATTAATTAAAAGAGTTTCTACTGTAGGTTAGTACATAGCAAGCTGGTACAGCTATGAAAAATGACTAAAATTTTGTTATCGGCAAGTGCTTGTCCTGCCCGAGAACATTGATAAGTTGACCACCAAAGAGTTAATCATTAAAAATTGAATGAGTATGCGCGGCTCAATATAAATATGACGGGTTGGCTGACCGAAGAAAAACGAAACACCGCTGATTGCATAACGCATTATACATCTTTTTTTTTTGTTGGAATGTTATTTTGGAGGAATATACATCGTTTTAGTGGTTGTATAACCAAATTAATGGATGCATGAACCAAAATACGAATGTATAAACCATTATGCATCCTTTGTGGTGGCTCCATAATTCGTTATGCATATTCTTCTTTTTGTTGGAATGATACTTTTAGGCATATACTACTTCCGTTTCAGAAAAAGAAATACTTTCACAATTTCATTTTCCCTTAAAAATAGGCCAAATTCAAAAAGTGAAAGTATCACTTTTCCCGAAACAGAATGAAAGTATCATTTTTCTGAAACGGAATGAAAGTATCACTTTTCCTGAAACGGAAAATTAGTCGATGCATAAAACAAAATATGGCTGCATAATGTGTTACGCATCCTTTGTGGTGGTTTGCATAATGGTTATACATTCAATTTTCGAAAATTCTGCCTACAATGATAAACATCTCTGAATTTTTCGTGAAAAATCTAAATTTGATATTGTTGATTGTACTCATTGCGTATCTCTTTAAGATCTTTCCAATGAGATAAAATTTGTAAAATTCCAAGACACGGATTTTCAGATATGTTGTGTTCTAGTTTTTTTGCCAATTATACCCCTGAAAAAATAGGATATATAAAGAGTTATAGTAGGGTATTTGGGTATTATCAAGTGAAAACTTCCGGACCATTTCCAATCTTTTTATCAATTTACATATTGCGTTAGGTTGCATTTTACAAAAAAGTGGCCATAACTCCCTCCCTTTGGGCCCTCCGGTCGGCCGACCCAATTAGGGGGCCAGGGAAGGACCCAGAAATCTTCTTAGGATAGGGCTATAGAATATATCATTAGTTCTAGAGGTTATGGCAATTTTTGAGTCCTGTTATTAGGAGGGATAAAATGGATTTGAAGAGGGAAGGATTAAGAGGAAAAAAGGATAATTAAGGAGGAGGGATTGACTTTTCAAAAAAAAATACTGAAATATTTATAATATCCTTAAATCTAACCTAAAATCAATCAAACTCTCCAGGTTTCTTAAGAACCCTAATTTTTTTTTGAGGTTTCTTCCCATGGAAGACCAGTAGCAATAAACAATGAAATCGCAAATTGACACAAAACCTTGAACACTTTTTTTTTTCCCGTAAAACTTTTTGTAATTTAATTGTTTTTTTTTTTTTTTTGAAGCATGAAATTGTATTAAACTTAGGAAGAAATAACACGAGGTACATTGTACCCATTGAGTCTGCCATTATAATAGGACAAATACACGATGGTGTTTTGTGGTCCCAGATTGTTGTGGATAGATTTCCCGTTGTGCTGTCATCTGCTGCTTTGTTTGCTAAACCGTCTGTCGCCCGATTTCCTTCCCTGTAAATATGTTTTATGGTGCAATGTGGAATTTGGGCCAATCTAAGCTTGATTTCTGCTATCATATTGTTTAAGTACCAAGGTGGTTTGGTTGTCGAGGTTAAAAACCTTAGAAGATTTTCCAAGTCCGTTTCGAATTGCACATTTGGCCATTCTCGATCTGTAGTTGTTCTTGACGCTATGAGCATGGCCCAATTTTCGACAGTGAGCGTTGTTGTTATCCCTAATGGTTGTGCAATTGCTAAGATTGTGATAGCATTTTCGTTTCGGCAAATAATTCCCGCTCCTGCCAGTCTCGGATGCCCTCTAGCTGCTCCATCTGTGTTGATCTTGATCCAGTCCGGGTGGGGTTTACTCCATCCTACTAAAATTGTGATTGACTTGGAAATCTGATGCATAATGTTTGTAGAAGATTGCATTCCTGGTAGCACTGGTGGGAGGTTCAGTTGAGCCCAGGTGTATTCCTGTTGTAGGCGGGTAGCCATTTGGAGTATGTTTGTTGGGTTCGTGTGCTTTTGGTTGTATACGACGTCATTTCTAACTAGCCAAAGGGACCAGAAGAGAAAGCAGAATGTGGTGGTGGTTTCGTTACCGATTTTAGCCTGAAGAAGTAGGGATATAGATGTTTGTGGGTTTATTGAAGTGGGTATTCCTTGGTGGGTGCTATGTGGAGTAGATATCCAGGGAAGTAGTAGGTTCCACGAATCCATAGCGATCGGACAATGTAGCAGGATATTTTGCAGTTTCAGAGTCAGAATTGCATTGCGGGCGAAGATTGGAGTTGGTGAGGCGGATGTGATTGAGTAGTTGGAGGGTTGGTAAACCCTCGTCAAGTGCTTTCCACAAGAAAAGTTGTACTTTTGGTGGACATGGAAGCGTCCATAGGAAGTTGGTTGTAGTGGGTGGTGGGTTGTGCTGTAATTGGTCTGAAATGTCTGTTAGGCATTTGTATCTTGAAGCCGTCGTGTATTTTCCTGATTTTGTGAAGGGCCAGTTCAATCTATCTGGCTGGTTCTCATGTGGAAGGTGAAGGTTGACGATTCTTTGCACCGTGTTTGGTGGGAGGATGCTAAGCTTTTCGTGATTCCAATATCGGTTTAATGGGTCAATGATATCAACTACTGATTGTATGGGGTAGGAAAGTGTTGGGTCTATGTTATTTTCGAACTGAGGGATCCAGTTTGCTTGGATTGGGGTGGTGGAGCCGTTTCCTATCTGGTGAAAAAGATATTTTTTCAGGGTTGGTATGAGGGAAGCCAGATTCCTCCATAAGGGGCTTGTGGACGAGGGAGGAGGATGGATGTTTTGGAGGATTGGTTTAAGTTTAAGGTATATCTCGTTGTACAACGAGGCCACTATAGAGTTTGGATTCTCATGTATGTTCCAGATTCTCTTCATAAGGAGGGCCTTATTATGCTCTTTGCTGCTTCGAATTCCCAATCCTCCTTTTGATTTTGGTTTGATGAGTTTATCAAATCCTATTGGATGAAGTTTCCTTACGGTTGAGTCGTGTCCCCAGAAGAAGTCTCTAGTTATGCGATCCATTTTTTGGTGGATATGAGCTGGAAGCAATTGCGTTTGCATAAGATGATTGGCTGTAGGTGTGAAAGAAGTTTTAATGAGAACTAATCTTCCTGCCTGATTTAGGAATTTCGTCATCCATTCTTTTGCTTTGCGAGCTAGTCTTTGAAGATGGGGGGGGGGGGGAAATATGTTGAGATGTTCTTCCTTGTTTAAATTGTACTCCTAGGTATGTGGGTGGGTTTGATGTTGTTGGCATGCCGAAAGTTTGTTGAAGTTCGATTACCTGATGTTGTTCGAGATTTGGGTGATGGATTATTTTTGATTTTGAGGTATTGGTATGTTGACCTGCTGAGGTACTGTAAGCTTGCAATAAGTGCTTGAGATGGTTTGTTCCCTCTGTTGTTGCTTTGTATGTTATTACCAGATCATCCTCGTACATGAGATGTAGTATTGGGGGTGCTTTCTGAGAGATGCGCAGTCCCTCGACCTTTTTTTGCGCTTCTAGGTTTCCCAAATTTGTTGAGAGGATTTCCGCACAGATAATAAAGATATAAGAAGAGAGGGGATCACCTTGCCTAATTCCTCTAGTGGGGGTGATGTACCCGTGCGGAGTGCCATGATGTTGACTGAGTATGTTACTGTGGTGATGCATGTCATGATGTAGTCCACAAAGAGTTGTGGGAAACCCATTTTGGTAAAAGATCGTTTGATGAATCCCCAATCTAAAGAGTCATAAGCTTTTTGTATGTCAAGCTTGAGAGCTACTTTTGGGTCCTTGGCTCGGCTAGAGGATTTGATATAATGGAAAAGCTCACCGGCGATTGCTATTTTATCATGAATATATCTTTGGGGCACAAAGGCAATCTAATAAGGGCTTATAAGAAAGGGAAGAAGAGGTCTTAAGCGGTTGATTAAGATTTTTGAGATAATTTTGTAGGTGACATTACATAGTCCTATTGGTCTGTAGTGAGAGGGTTTAAAAGGGTAATGTAATTTCGGGATAAGGGTGAGGTTAGTATGATTCATGAGTGGGTGTATGTTAAGGGAGTTAAAAAAGTTGCGTACCATATCAATTAGCTGCGTCCGGGTTGTTTCCCATAAAACTTTGAAGAACCTGCTAGTGTAGCCGTCTGGTCCTGGGGCACGTTCAGAGTCGATGGAAAAGATCGCTTTTTTTATTTCCCCGGGGGTTACCTCTGAAGTAAGAAGAGAACATTGTTGAGGGGTTAGCCTCGGGTTAATGTCTTCAAACAACTGGTCATCAATTCTTGTACTTGGTGTTGTACATTGATCGGTGAAGTGATCTAGCATAATTTTGATGATTGCGTCCTTATCATGGATCCAATTATTTTGTTGATCTTGGAGTTGTTAGATGTTGTTGAAACTTCGATGAATTGTAGCCTTGGTGTGGAAGAATGTTGTGTTTCGATCTCCAGATTGCAACCACTGTATTCAAGATATTTGTTGCCAGAAGGTTGCATGGCAGTCTAGTAGGGTGAGGTGATCTAAGCGAAGCTGTTTTTCTCAGAGGAGCCAATGGTCCAGCGCTAGGCCCGTCTGCGTAGCACATTGGTGTCGTGCCTGCTTGATTTTTGCGGTATATTTTTTGATTAGAGTAGGCAAATGGCCGAAGGTTACCTTATTCATTCCATCAGGGTTTCGTTGGTTGATATGAGCTTCAGTTGGAGATTTAAGGAGGGGTCTGAGTCATGCATTTTGTCCCAAGCTGAGTTGACCACTTGCTGTAATTGCGGGTGAGATAGCCATGAATGTTCCAATTTGTAGTTCTTGTTTTCTTGTCAGTCTTGTAATACCCCGATATTCGGCAGTGGTAGGCCGAATAAAATATAAGTAATGATTTGTCCTTTCCTAACACCGAGGCCTTTTCAGCACAATTGGCTCCAGAGTTGGCAGAAAACTCTGCAGTTAAGCGTGCTCAGGCGGGAACAATCCACAGATGGGTGACAATTATGCGGCCAACCACTACCGAATATCGGGGTATTACAATTGTAATGGTTTGTACCTCCACCGATATTGTCCCCACTTATCCACTATGGTGATCCGGCAGTGTGGGGTTTTCAACGGGCATCGCTGTCGCTGCGGTCATCCAGCAGTAACTTCTCGGGAGGTCACCCATCCCTGGATTACTCCCTCCCGAGCATGCTTAACTGCAGAGTTTTCTGCCAACTCTGGAGCCAATTGTGCTGAAAAGGCCTCGGTGTTTGAAAAGGACAAACCATTACTTATATTCCATTCGGCCAACCACTGCCGAATATTGGGTATTACAATACCACCACCTTAAATTGGAGACGTCATCGGCTCCAGAATATATTCGCAAGCCCAGATCTCCGAAGTTCCATGCCCCTCATGAGAAGCACCTGGACCAACCCCGTCCAGCGTACATTCCCACCCTCGGAAGGTGACCCGTCATCGGCTCTGGTACCATTTATAATGGTCCGTCCCTCCACCGATATTGTCCCCACTTATCCACTGCGGTCATCCGGCAATGTGGGGTTTTCAATGGGCATCGTTGCGGTCATCATAAAGAACTCCCTGGGAGGTCACCCATCCTCGGATTACTCCCTCCCCGAGCATGCTTAACTACGAGTTTTTGCCAACTCGGAGCCAATTATCTTTGAAAAGGCCTCGGTGTTTGGAAAGGACAAATCATTACTTATATTCCATTCGGCCAACCAGTGCCGAATATCGGGGTATTACAAGTCCAGGGCTTTGATTTGTTGAAGAATGGGGGCATGATCTGAGGCTATTCGTGGCAAATGTGTGATTGCCGCGTGAGGATTAGAGGTTCTCCACTTTTGGTTTGATATAGTTCTATCAATGCGTTTCTGGATATTGTCTTGGCCTTGTTGGTTGTTTGTCCAAGTATAAGGGTCGCCTCATAATCCTAGGTCTAAGAATCCCATCTGATCAATTAGATTAAGAAAAGGCTGAGTTTAAGCATAAGTGACTGGTTTGCCGCCTTTCTTTTCGGATTGGTCTATCACTTCATTAAAGTCTCTGATGAGAATCCAAGGAGTAGATGTGCTGGGGAATAGGGATGGGAAATCTTACCAAAAATCTTTCCTAGCGGCCGGTTGTGGTAGACCATATAAACTGGTGCAAATCCATGGTTGGGCTGGGGATGGGGGGGGGGGGTTACAATGGCGTGAATAAAACTTTGGGATGTCCTTAGAATTTGTAGGTTGACATCATTATTCCATAATAGGCAGAGACCTCCTTTTCTTCCAATTTTGGGGACAGAACAGTGGTTTTGGAATTGTAATGTTTGAGCAATGCAAAGGATTTGATTGTTATTGGCTAGTGTTTCTGAGATGAATAAGATGGTTGGTTTATACATAGAGATTAATCCTCGTAGGTGTTGTGTTGTTGGTGGTTGGTTTATGCCCTGGCAGTTCCATGCCAGGATTGACATGGTTAGGGAGGGAAAAATTTGGTTGGGTTTTGGGTTGTTTGGTGTTGGTAGAGGTTTGAGGTAGGTGGGAATTGGGCTTGGTCTTTTAGATGTCTCCAGGACGAGTGTGATTGTAGCCTGAAGGGATCCTCAGGTCAGCGAATGGATGAAGAGATATTGAAATTCAGTAGGGAAAGATGAGGCGATCAGAGTTAACGAAATCTGAAAGCAAATAGGGAAAAAAATAGATAGAGTTCCTAGGGGGAAAGACTTAATGAAACGAATAAACGAGCGCAAGAAAATAAACACAAGTCAAGGAGAACATCAAAGCTAGGTCGGGGTGAAAAGAGAAAAGATAATTTTGTTATTTGTGAGATTCAATATCGAGTTTTTAAAAATACTAAGTAAAGACTCATTTTTCCTGGCGAGATTGGGGTATACTCAAACTAATTGGGGTATACCCAATTTTAAAGGGACACTTTTTGTGGGTTTTAGGGAGGCCTAATGGGTAAGTTACAAAACTACCCTTACCCATTAATAATCTTAATTACCCTAAATCGATGTGTTGTTTGTTTTGTTTTTTTATTCTCTTCATTTTCATCTTCTTTCTTCTTCTTCTTCTTCATCTTCATCTTCATCTTCCATCAACCAAAGCCATGTAAAAATCTTCAACTTTGATTTTCAAAAAAATTGTTGACTCTACCAAAGCAAACAAAAAAGACTATAAATGATGTTTAAACTCAAACCCATCATTGTCTTCAATGTGATTTGATTGTTATATTAGGTTAGAAATCGAAAATTATGATTTACTGTGTCTTGGCACTAATGAAGGTCGTGACATGAGAATATCTTCACCAGAAGTATGATGGCTTTTCATAAGAATGGAGTGACACCATGCATACATGGCCCACCATGGATGTAAAAATTTCAATGATAAAGATGACTCAAGAGAGAGGTGGGTATTTTTTGAATACCTTCGTTATGTTATTGAAGACGGGCGAACAACAAACACTTTTTTTTTAGGAAGGGTATTTTTTGAATACCTTGTAGCAAGTGTGATTGAAGATGCCGAACAAACCTAAGAAGGCAAGAGATTGAAGGAAGGGTATTTTTTGAATACCTTCTTAGGCCCAAATTGCTGTCTTTCATTCAATGAGGAAGGGTATTTTTTGAATACCTTGCTGGTTGGTGGAGTTAAGATGGCCAATAAATTTTATGTCATCTCCTGTATGTCAAAAAACAAAAGTCGGCAAGGTCTATAGATGAAAGATCATGCATCACCGCTACTATTGTTTTAGGCCACTTTTGGCTGTATAAAAGTTTCGCATATAAAAGGCTTATGGTGGAAGTGGGTGAGGTCACTGATGAAGACCTTGTCGGCCACTTTTTGGTGAACTAAGAGGATAAGGCGAGTTGAAGCACAAGACGATGAAGATCTTGCCTAACTAAACAATGGTGAAAATTTCTATGTCCACTTTTGGTTTAAATACCAAGATGATCTTTCATTAGTTTAATTCTAATACACAGCAGCCGACTTTTCATACTTAAATCTTGAAAGTGTTGATTTATTCGTTGATTTTGAGTATGATTTCATAACAGAAGAGATTTGCAATCCCCTTTTTAGAAGTATTTCATTACTAGTTGTGTGCTTCATTTTCGTTGCAAAGAGATATTCTCAAAAAAAAAAAAAAATCATCAAAATCATCCCACAAATGTTCAATCAAAAACAAAATTTAATAACTTTCATAATTTTTAATCTATTCAATCAATTTAAACTTAATTAATTAATATAATCAAAATTTTAGTGTTAATTAAACGAGGGATTTCACCATCCAATTTTGCCATTTGAAAATACAAGGTTAAGGGGTGGCTTGGTTTTACTTCAAAATGACCCGATTTTGTCTTATTGGGTATACCCCAATTAATCTGGGTATACCCCAATTAATCTGGGTCATTTTTTAATGAGCTTAAAACAAACACTAGTTGACGGACATATTAAAAATGCTAAATATCAGGGCTATGAATAAATTTGGAATGCTGGAGTGCCATACTTGAGCCGGAAACGAGACAAGGGACAAATGAGAATCAAAGAGTGTATACTAAATAAGCAAAATGATGGATTAGATCTTAAAAGGAGACACCTCCCGGCAAAAAGGAACGAACCGCTTCTTCTTTAAAAATGGAGACAAACCTCCAAATAAAATGTAAATAATACCCTCTGTTTTTGGAAAAAGAATGTTCAAGTAAGTAACCCCACAAGATCAATTCCATTCAACTTTCCAATGCGGAGAAATTCAACGAAGAGAGTAAATAAATAAATCCCTCAAACAGCTATGAAATCCCGGATACTAATTTTCCTGGGTGGGAATAACCATTGACGGAAGCAGCCTAAGCATGAGCTCGGAAAAACGGGTCAAAATATCTGAAGGATTTTTTTTTTTTTTTGATGCCAAAATATCCAAAGGACTGAACATTGGGAGATAACCACCATACACATATATCAAGCGAAAAAATGAACCCGGGGCCCAAAAACACGGAAATGATTGAGTTACCGACGGGAAATCCCAACGACTATCCCGCAAGACACAAAGATTACGGGACCCACTTTAACCTGCAAGACCCACCTTAACCTTTTACACCCTAGATGCTAGAACCGCTACTCAATTGCCGCACGATCCCATGTCGGGATGATTCGGCGGGATATTTTGTCGGTCAGTGTAGCAGTTCCGCCCAAAAACGACTCCAGATTAAAATTATGCTACCAATAAAACTAACTTTACTAGAATGAGAAGTCAACATACTGCCACCTAATTTTCTTACGTGTGGCTACAAAAATTATCGACAGAAGCAAAATTCAAACACGCAACACCTAAAAAGGAAACAGCAGGTGCACTTCCCTAGACAAGACTTTGTGACCAAGAAAATCTATGAAATTTCTTACAAGCCGGTTTAGAGCCTAGTTAGCAATTCGGGGTTCGGCATACGTACTGAACGGTAAACGTACGGGTATTATTCGAATTTATAAAAATTATATTCGGTCACAAATTTGGTCAACGGTTCGTGGTTCGGCAGACATATATAATAAATTAATCAATATACTCTCTCCGTCCGACTATTAGATGACCTAGTTGTTTTTTAATTTTGTCTAATTAATAGTTGATTTTATATAATTTGATATTCATATTTATACTTGTTACGTAGGTGTTTTAAAATTCTTTCCAATGATATAAAATTTACAAATATCCGTGGTATAGTTTGAGAAATAAATCATTTTTAAATTATGCTACTAGGTCATCTAATAGTGGGACGGAGGTAGTATATAATATGAAAGACTTAATTTGATTTAGAGGGTGAGAAATACAGTGGTTTAGTACATAAATGGTTTAGAGGGTGAGAAATACATTTATTAGGACATAAAAATGGTATAACGCCGTTATATGTCAAAGATAGGAATCATCTAACGTGTGTCAAGTATTGGCACAGTGGTTTGGTGCTCCGTTTGGGAACCTTGGGACCTCAGGTTCGAGTCTTTCCAGTCGCGATATTCTTTTAAAGGTCTCCAAAATAAAAAATGCTTCTCCAATAGCATTTCACTACCAGTAATGACAATTACTATCACCCTAAACAGCTACCATTAACACCGGTGGAAAAAAACTAACAAAACTCAAAAATCCCCATTCCTAAACCTAATTTGATTGGGGGCCAAAACTTTTAATTGGGGGCCTTGCACTAGTGGACAAAAAAGGTCACCCAATCCTAATTTGGGTCACCCCTTAAAAAAATATTTTCTAAATGGCTAAAATGCCCTAAGTGATTAGTATTAAGAATTAATGAAGTTGATTAGTGTGATAATTGTGTTTACATAAAAATCAGATTTTGGGATTTTTTTTTTTTTGGGTTTTTATGTTTTGAGTAGAAGAAGAGGAGTTTTGAGAGGAAAAACTAGGGTTTTTAGAAATGAGTGATTCAAGTGGAGGGAAAGAGGTTTTCGAAGGTTCAAACAACAACCATGATTGTGTTGATGGTAAGATTGTATCAACTAATCCTATGGATTGGATGTTTGATGAAGAGATGTTAATGGAGGAAGCCATGAAAAATGGTGGAAATGAAGATCCTACTGCTCAAAATGAAGGAACCAATCCTCAAAATAAAGAACCCGGAGCTCAAAACAATAAGATAAACTTCATATACTCTTCAAATTGTCTGAATGGTGCTCCAAGTGGTCGATTCATGGTCACTATGGAACTACTCAGAGTGAGGGTCGTTATAGTCGGGTGTTGTATACGCCAACGACCCTAAAGAGTCGTCATACTGTTGACACACATAGCGACGACTCTAACCTGCAACTTTTAATGGTGATGAAAAATCGTCAAGGTGGTGCGTTAAACCATGACGACTGTTTATATTGTTCACCTAGAGTCGTTAATTGATTCGTTTAATATCCAGACGACTCTCAAATCCAAACTCTCTGTATAAAAAGGCAAGTTTTTGTGTGTTTGAGTCGTCATAGGGATATTCTGATATACTGACGACCCTAACCAACCATTTATAATGTTCACCTAGAGTCTTTAAACAATAACAAAGGGTCGTCATTTTCAACCTAATACGGTAACAACTCTATTCTAGGGCAAAAAATGTTGAAGTAGCAGAATTAGGGTCGTCATCTTCATCCTAATACACTAACGATTTTTCATAGAATCTGCATGCAAATGAAAAGTCGTTAGGGTTTTCATTTCGATACTAACGACTCTTACACTGAAATTTCGATACTAACGAATACAAGGTGGGTTTAAGTTCATATACCTTCTAATTGGAGCCATAGCTTTCTTGGGTTTTGATTTTTTGCGACGATTACGCGATGAATCGGTTGAAGAAAAAAAAATTCTTCAAAATAGTCGTTAATGGTGGTGGTGGAGAAGAGAACGGGGAGGAGAGGAAGATGAAGAAGAGAAGCCTAATTAAGGTTTCTAATTAAGGTTAACTGATTTTTAATGTTTAGTTTTAGGTAAGGGTAAAATAGTATTTTCATAGTCGGATTAATAGGCCCCTGATAATTTTGGGGTGCAAATAAAATTGGTTGGCCCCCAATTAATAGTTTTGGCCCCAATCAAATTAGGATCCTAAAGCATAAACTTAAAAAGCGACCTAAAATTGAACATCATAATTAGGAACACGGCAACCCAAGAGGAAAGAAAATCCAACAAAAAAGAGGGAGTTTAAATGATGATGAACTCTAATATGGGGAAGAATAACGTATGAAATTTATTTAAGTCGTGCAGTTATTTGTTAAAAGGAGAAGAAATTGAAGAAACCTCCAAGACTTCCATCGTGTTTCAAGAATCCAACTGATGAACCCTTAATAATACTCATAAGTAGTAAGTACAGTATCAAATCCAACTTAATCATGTTGGTGTCCGTTGGATTGTGTGTTCTAGTTTCAAAACTCATATTAAGCCCCTCACGAGTAAAGAGATTTCAAATGAGTAATTTGAGCTTGCCTGTTACCATCATGATCTGATTTTAGAATTTAAAGATGGATAGTTTATTCCTTTTTGATTTCGACCACTTTTTAACCACTATGGGTTCGTGTCAATTTGGAAAAGAAAAGCAAAGATCTTGTGATTGAGGGTAGATTTGGTTTTTTAAAATACTTGTTTCCTTTAGTATTGTTTTGTTTTGACTTGATATCAACCACAATTATATCATTTTCTTTCCCTTTTCAAATCCATTCTTTCCCTCTTATCAAGAGGATTCCAATTTTTTAAAACGAAAGATTTGCTTATATAAAATAAAATACTAGAAGCATAAACACATAAAAGATTGAAATCTACAAACTTAATAGCAAAACACGGTTGGAGTAAAAAAAAATTGGTTTATAGAAGAAAAACATGAAATAAGTGGATGAGATGAAGAAAATTACTCCCTCTGTTTTTGGAAAAGTGATATTTTCATTTTTTTCATTTTAGCCAATAAATAGGCCAAATTGAAAAAGTGAAAGTATCTCTTTTCCAGAAACAGATGGAGTATTACTGTATGTTTTAAAGAGGATCATGGGCTAAAATAAGTTATTTTGGCTAAAACTATAATGATTAATCATAACGGAAAATGGGTCATTTGTCCAAAAAAAATTAAAACACGGTTCAAATGGACGAGTAAAAAATTTTATGGGTGAAATGGACACAAAAAAAATAGCAAGGATGAAACTGGATTCATCCTGGCTTAAACTTAAAAATATAGCGAGGATGAAACATGAAATAAGTGGATGGATGCATCATTTTGTAAATTAAAAATAAGAAAAAGTATTTGAAAATGGGCGGGATGGCGGGGTTTACATCTTGCCTATTTTTAAATTTTTGTCCATTTAAACAGTATCAAAACCTAACTGTCCCTTTCACCCAGAAAATTTTAATTTTGGTCTTTTTAACCAATTTTGTGTAATCATAATTAGAGGTGGTTGTACCGTATCAATTATAGAATCTTATTAGGTAAAAAATTGGGACGTGTTTTACTTTTATAGCCTAGGTTAGCCATTGCATTTCTTTTAAGTCCAGCTTTCTTTCCTAAATCTTTCCCCATTTCTTCCAATTTTCCCATCACAACAGTTACAAAGCTATCCGTTAGATCTCTTTGACTTGCATTGATTCATGGAGTTGTACTTGGCTAGAAACACAAAAACCGCTCCTATAGACTTGACCAATTGAGCTAGACAAGTCTCTGTAATTTGGCCATGGCTCGTGCCAGTGCTGAAACACTAAGTTAATGTACCAAATTTAGGCGGAACATGCATTTTGTTAATCAAAATTTAGGTGGAACATGCATGCATGCACGATGACCACTTCTTTTAAAAACATAATAATTAAGGACTTCATATTGTGAAATAAAGAGAGAGGGGAAGGAGACACAAAATAGGGGAAGAAGAGAGATAGATTTCTTACTAATGTGTGTGAAATACAAAGGTTTAGGACTCTATTTATAGAGTTCACTTTACATATTTGATTCCCAAGTAATAAGGTTCCACTAAAGTGGGCATCTATATATAATAAATTGTCGTTTATAACACTCCCCCTCGATGACCACTGTATCTAAGTTAATTGGCTCATTAAAACCTTGTCAGGAAATCCCGAATGGACAAAACCTGATCGAAGGGAAAAGATCGAGTACAATTATGAGTAAACTTAGAAAAAAGTTGTGTTGCCTCATTAAAACCTTGACAAGGAAAACACAGTGGGAAAAACCTTGATGAGGGAGAAAGAGTACAACGTGATAGTCCAGTAAAATACCTTCTAATTTGATATTCCCCCTGATAAGTACTTCAGTGAAATCTTGGCTTGCAAATTTTCGAGTCGAGGTTTCCCAATTTCGATAAACGAATTTCTTGAATGCTGGAGATATGAATGCTTTCATAAGAAATTTGTTAGTTGATGAAGTCCTCTTTTGTGTTAGTCTTCTAATGGTAGCGTTCTCGAGTCTTCATGCTTCTTTAAATACACTGAGGACTTGCATCTTGGATTGCTAGCTTCTCGAAGATGATTTGCAGAAGTAGTTGATGTAATTTTTTCAACAATGTGCCAATATGTAGCTACAATTACATAGGTAAACAAAAGTTGTGATCATACCTTATATGGATTAGAATAATATCCAAATTCATAGGAGATGGTTATGTTGATGTGGTCTAACAAAATGACCTACTTAGTGGTGGGAATCCACTAAATAACCGAAATTGATACAACTCCCCCTTAGATGACCACCATGTTGAATTTAATTGCCTCACTAATACCTTTCCAGTAAAGCCCAGTGAGAAAAATTTGGACGAAGGAAAAAGAGCACAAATATCAACATTTTGAAAGAAAATTAAATGTCAACAAGATGTGGCCTCATTAAACCTTGTCAAGAAAACCGCATGGGACAAAACCTGAAACGAAGGAAAAGAGTACAACTTTTGACTATTTATGGATGATAACTCAACTATATAAGTATTATAGAAAACAACCATCAAAATCATAAGTTTAGTCTATATCATAGACAAATTTTCAGCAAGCATAATATTTAAACTGCAGATTAAGAAATAATAAGATTCATGCTGCTAAAACGTGGATTTTTGTGTGTGTTTTAAAGGACTCTTCAAGAGACCTATAAAGTTGATATCATTAACTAATTAATCCGGATTTTTGGTTTTGTACAAAATTTCTAAAAACACATAAGGATTGCTAAACCTGATATAGTCGATTCTGGTGGCTGCATGGATATATTTTGAATCCTTTAAGGATTACAAATCCTAGTATGTTCTCCAATCACATACGAGTCATTCAAGGACTACCACGCAAAATGTATGTATCATATAAGGAGAAAAATTATTTATTGAAGCAATCCTAGGGTTTAAGCAAAAATAAAACCTTCAAACCGTTTTTAGTACGATTAATTTCTCTTAATAACACATCACGACTACACCAACCTGTAATTTTAAGAATTCAGGCTTGCACGTTTAGATGTTCAGTCTTGGATCCATAAATCGCGCTATTCAAGAGATGTCAATCCAACATAATTTGGATTTTGTGCATACCAATCACATATGTCGATATTTATCTGCAGTGGGGTTAACAACCACCATCATTTATAATTTAAGTAGCTACTATAAATGAATATTCGACAATATTGGCTTACTATAAGCCCACACAATTCTCAAGTTTATGCATATCTTGCAAAATTTAATCAATTATCGGTACCAGCGCGCGCGGGCAATATAATCTCCTCGTCTTCAGGTGAGAAGATATTATATATGAAAATGTGAATTTAGTAGAGTCAATTGGAGCACTATCTGTAGCCTCTTATAGAATGCTACTTATCTGCTAGATGTGACCGGATTTTCCTCTTAAGAGGCAAACGCTTATATAAAAGAAAAATGAGAAATTTCACACCAATTTTATAGATTCGATCATGATGGGAGAGAAATTGATATAACTTTTAAGTTAATGAACACCAGCATCTGGTAGTGTGTAGTCTCCCCTGATTATGGCGAAAATATTTTCATCTCATTTACGAAAACAAGTTTTCGTAGAGGATTATCCGATCAATAGAAGACATATACTCATAATAATATCTGAATTTTAAGAAAACCACGTTGGGCAGTAAATACTGACTCCAAAAGCCATAAAAAAATGTCCGAAATTGTAGTTCATACAAATTAAAGATCAACTATGGATTTTATTGGTTACAGGCAAAATATGCATAATAAAATCCCCAATAATTTTGTGACCTATAGGGCCGATGAGATAATTATTGAGAATAAATTTATGGACACATTCTTTGTCAAAGAAAATTATATCAAGATAGTCACACAAGGACTAATTATATGGCCTAACAAGCCGGGTGCGCACCCTTTGATCTTTTATGTCATACTGTTTTCCAACTACAAGTGGAATAGTCTCAATTTTGGAGATTATTAATTACCGAGGAAAAATTAAAATTGCTCAATTTTTTTTTTTAGAATGCAACAATTTCTCGTTAATGGTATTTAACGATATTTCATCCTTTAAGGATTGATGGAGAAAAAGTTTCTTAAAATGATGAAACCATTATCGTTATTTAAAGAGAAATATCCACTTATTGGTTGATGAACAGTTTCTTTTAAGGAATAGAAACTAGTGGTTTATTATCAGATAAAACCATATTCCAATTTTCAATTAGTTTATACGATTTACCAAAATCGTACCGACAAAAATTATCGTTTTAGTCATCACATAAGAAAACGGTTTGTGGATGACCGATGGTATACGTAAAAAAAATAATAAATAGAAACGGTAACTGAATACCTCGAGTTTTTCTAAAATCGATATTTACCAAGTTTAAGATTTCTTTTAAGAGATATGAAAAAGCGAGGGTCTAACAACCTCACCCAATATTTCGCTTAGCAATCTGTATGGACTAACTCCAATATACTTTCAAGAGAATCAACTAGACAGTCAGACTCAATCTTGAGAAAAGTATATCAAAGAGTTGTATCTCACTTTCTCGATTCAATCCGCAATCAAACAAATAGGAATTTGCGAGCCCGATTGAATACAAGAGAAATAACTTGAATGGTACCAAATACCAATGTTCAAGGATCAATCAATTTCAATCAACAACCAAAGGTTGGATTTCCCAATTGATCGATTCAACGCACAACCTGTGATATTTCAATTATATAACAAAATATAATGCGCAAAAGAAAGAACACAGACACCAGAAGTTTTGTTAACGAGGAAACCGCAGATGCATAAAAACTCCGGGACCTAGTCCAGTTTGAACACCACATTGTATTAAGCCGCTACAGACACTAGCCTACTACAAGTTAACTTCGGACTGTAATGTATTTGATCCCTAACCAATCTCACACTGATCAAGGTACAGTTGCGCTCCTTACGTCTCTAAACCCCAGCAGGATTCTACGCACTTGATTCCCTTAGCTGATCTCACCCACAACCAAGAGTTGCTACGAACCAAAGTTGAAGACTTAATAAATAAATCGGTATCACACAGAAAAGTCTATTGAAATAGATCAATCTGTCTCCCACAGATTAACCTACAAGTTTTGTTTCGTCTTTTGATAAATCAAGGTGAACAGGAACCAGTCGATAACCCGGACTTATATTCCCGAAGAATAGCCTAGCTAGAATTATCAATCACCTCACAATAATCTTAATCGATTAACGAAACAAGATATTGTGGAATCACAAACGATGAGACGAAGATGTTAGTGACTACTTTTCGATCTTGCCTATCGGAGATATAAATCTCAAGCCAATCTTACGATTGTACTCAATCACGATAGAACAAAGCAAGATCAGATCACGCAAATACAGAGAAAATAGTTGGGTCTGGCTTCACAATCCCAATGAAGTCTTTAAGTCGTCAACCTATAGGGTTTTGGAGAAAACCTAAGGTTAATGGAGATCGACTCTAGTATGCAACTAGTATCACACAGAAGGTGTGGGGATTAGGTTTACCTGTTGCTAGAGTTCTCCTTTATATAGTCTTCAAATCAGGGTTTGCAATCTAAGTTACCTTGGTAACAAAGCATTCAATATTCACCGTTAGATGAAAACCTGATTAGACTCAAGCTAATATCTTTCAACCGTTAGATCGAACTTAGCTTGTTACACACAAATGAAATGCACTTTAATTTAGGTTTGAGTTATACCTAAACGTGTACACTTAGTTAGTTCAACAATAGTTAACCAATGGTTAGCCATATGAGCACTTTCATATCAACCTTATTCATCTTCACCATAACTAGTTCAAATGTCTCAAATGAACTAGTTAGAGAGTTGTTCAATTGCTTAGATCTCATAGAAGTATACGAGACACAATTGAAGCAAAAACGATTTTGATTCATGAACATTATAGCCACGGTTTGCAAAAGATTCCATTCCTTAATTTATAAATATATTAGTTCATGAACAACTCGTTTTTATAAATTAACCAACTTAAGTACGCATACTTAAGTACCCGGATTGAGTTTGGTATTGGTTCACAAACTCCAGCAGAAATTCACGGGATGCGAACTTTCGTTAGTATGCGTACTGGTACGCGGACTTACCTCCGGACATCTTAAACCAGTCAAGTACGCATACTTTGGATCAAGGATTTTGGACTTGCACAAGTATGAGTTCACATACAATGTTTATATCCAAACATGGTTATTATTCTAAACTCTCAATTCAACCATTGAAACATTCTTTGAAGACGAGAATAGATGTCTCACACAACTATTAGCTTCAAAGCAATTTTCAAGTGATCGAATGATCAATACGAAACATTCCGAGTCTATACCAAATGAATTGTCTCATACAAATCATGTAAGATGTTACAAGGCGATTTTCATATGATCATCTTTTGACTTGCGTCAATAAAAAAAGATGAACTTGGTTAAAACGAAAGCTTACCAACACATATTCCGAGAAATATGTAAACGAGTTATATAGTAAAAACTCCATATATTAATAAACTTTATATATTAATAAAAAATCATGGTCCCAACTTGGGCCAGTTATAAATAGTGATAAACTCCAAATTTTAATATTAATAGATTTTTATAGTCCCACCATAAGGAATTTACCTTCATATATTAATATAATAGACATAATCGGAAAATTATAGATCTTGTTACACCAAAATTTAAGATAAAGAAAAATATGTATCTATAGTTGTTTGAGAAAATGATGTATTTTTAGATTGTTATCGCATCTTTTGGTTTACATATGCTCAAGACCTCGATACTATGTGCACCTTATTGTTGAAGCTAAAATATTTCCAACTTGTCAAGCATGTTTAAAGCTTTTTGTCGAGCAATTTTTTTTGTTTTGTTTTGGTATACCTCCATATATTAATAAACTCCATATATTAATAATTTTGTGAAGTCCCAGGTCTATTAATATATGGAGTTTTTACTGTACGACTTTTGTCTCAAATAGGAGATGATAAGCACATAAGTGCGGCAATTTTATTAGCTAGGACTCAATATTTTGGCTAATAATGTTGTTTTAGATCCTTTACAGGAATTACAAGGAAATCTATTCACACGGAGAATTAACAGTAGGGGTGAGCATGGGCCGGTATGGACCGATTTTCGCCTCATCCACATCCAATCCATTGCACTACGGATTTCAAATTTGGCATCCGCATCCAATCCATATCCAACGGATTTGCATCCAATGGATGCACGGATGGACGGATTGGATGCGGATAATCCAATGGATTTATTTTAGTTAAAATTTATAGTAAAGAAAATAAGCTGACACAAATGACTCCTTATAAAACCTACATATCTTATATATGTATACAAATATAAATATGTCATGTACAACACCCCAAGCAAACATCTTAAAAATTCCTAAATGATCCATAGTATTTTCTAGAACTATATAAATGCCCTTAATTTGACGGATATGGATGTCCAACGGATTTTCAAGATTGCATCCGGGCCCGATCCGTTGTCCGTTGGATTTCAAAAATTTCACCCGCATCCAACCCATTAGCGAACGGTCCGGACATCCATCCGCAAATGAACGGTTGGTCCCAGATAAATCCCCGGATTGCGGGCCAAATGCTCACCCCTAATTAACAGCCTAAATAAGAGCTAAACTTTCCTTTGCGACAAAATGTATCAATGGGCTTCTCAAAGCACAAAAGGAGTCAATGGGCAGTCAAGTCCATAACTCATGTTGGGAATTTTACCGTTCATGGACCAAGGGAAATGAGTGTGGCAAACCATTCACCACATACTCGTTTCTCTACAAGACAGAAAAGAAATACTCATTTCTTTTAAGGGTGCACACGGTACGGTTCGGCTCGGTTCCTGCCCAGGCCGAGTACCTGTACCTCCCTAGGTTCGGTTCCAAAATTTTGGACCGGTACCTGTACCTTGTACCTCGGTTCCGGTACCATTCGGTACACGTCCGGTACCAGGTACGGTTCCGGTACCAATCGGTACTTTTCCAGACATATATTTCTCTAAGTACCTGTTTTACCTGTTTTTCAATATATTAAGCAATATCTCAGATTCTCAATCAAAGAACAAAGCAACAACTAATAAGTAGCAATAATACTAGCAAACCAATGTGCCAAACAACCAAAGTCTTGAAAATCTAAAAAAAGAACAAGTATCAGTAGGCAGTACTACTGTTTGTTGTAAAACCAATGTGCCAATAATACTGCCGCAGTAGCACACAAACACACACACTAAGTCTTGACTGGACAGTGGTGGCAAATGACAAATACAAAGTCTTGAATCTTGATCTTCTAATCCATGACAGCAACACTTGTGGTGGCATTATTGTTGATAGCAGATAACAGATTTCAACAACTATTCAAGATTACCTGCAACAATACACTTGATCAAGTCAGATTAACAAATCAAGATTATCTACAACTTAAGAACTCATACAACAATAGTACAATACATTTGATCAACTAATCCAGATTATCTACAACTTAAGAACTCATACAAGTCCATCAAAATGTAAAAATTTCAAAAGCAACAAGAAAAGAATTAAGCAACAATTAACCCATCAATCTAAGTTGTAAAAGAAATCAGAACATATTGATTAACAACAATTACTAAGCAACAATTACTAACAGTCTAACACCCTAATTTCATTAACAATTACTAACACCCTAACAAGACAAGAAACTGTTTACCTTGCTAATTTTTCGCCATTACAATCACAATTTGTTACTCCTAAAACTTTAAGCAACACAAAGCCTATTCACATTAACTTCTCAGTACCTATTGATTCTTCATTTCAATAAAATCCATTTTATTTAGAAAAGCAGGGAGGTGATGAAACATAAGAAGATTCATGAAACATAAGAACTAACTACTTGTCATTCTTGTCCTGCTCTAACATGTAATTGCAGTTAAATACTTGGTACTAACAGCAGTGTAATGAACCAAATCTTAATCACAACAAGTAAATGATTGAGTAAATTAGAAAATCAAAAACCCATCAATCTAAGTTGTAAAATAAATCAGAACTAAGCAACAATTACTAACACCCTAATTAGCAACAACATAATCCAAAACAATAACACCATCCAACAAATCTCTAACCTTTTCCTTCTTTTTCTCCACTCCCTTAGATAATCTGATTGATGGGTTAATCCAGTTCAGTTCCTTGAATCTTCTCCCTTTGTCTTACCCTGTGAAAGTGAAACCCTAAAATAATCAGACATAGCTTTCAAGATCAAACAGATCACACAGATTCATTTGTTCTAAAACTTACTCGCCTGATTAATTCATTCGAATCATTCGAACAACAAAAAAAAATTAAGAAAAATCAGATAGATTTGGAGAAGAAAAACAAAGAAATTGAAAAAAAAAATGACAGCGAACTGAGACTGAGAGGAGTAATCACCTTTACGATTTATCAATCAATGAGACTGAGAGGAGTAATCCGACGGATTTCTTCACTTCTTCTCCTTCTCAGAGACAGAGGAGAGGAGACGGAAAGAAAAAAAGAAACGAAATTGAGAATAGAAACCCTAGCCCTATAATGTTGGCTTATATACCACCACTTAATCCAACGGTTATTATTGATCTATCATCCCCTAAATCTAATCTGGCTACTACTAATCAGACAGACGGTATGGTTCTAAGACGGGACTAGGTCGGACCGTGTACCTGTACCTCCCTAGCCTCGGTTCCTATTTTTTGGACCGGTACCTGTACCCCCGTTTCTCGGTTCGGTACAAAACCAGGTACGGTTCCACCGGTTCTGGGACGGTCCGTCGGTCCGGCTCGGTTCCTGTGCACCCTTAATTTCTTTTCTTATTCAAGCAGCTGCATCAGTTTCCTTTCACTTTTCTTTTTCGTCTTGGTTCGAATTGAAATCACAGAGAAATGTTGAGATTGAAAAGAAGACGAGTCGATGGGGAATGGAAATCTAATGAAGGAGTTCGAAGTGTTACAAGGTAATATTAATACAGATTCGAGATGTTAATGGAGATAGGATGGAGACTTCAAGGACTCGTAATTGGGAGCTGTGTTTAGATGGTGGTGCTGTACGTTCTTGGAAGCAATGAAGGTTATGAGTTATGCTTGATTCATTGCATTCCTGGCCAGGGTTTTGAAGCCAGTAAACATCAGAGAGCTACCTCTAGAGAATGGATATAATGCACACTTAGTGTTTGAGAATTTGGCCGAGATGAAGAAGAGCTAATGATGGCAATGGTGAAGTCTTACCGGCAGGGGATTCAGCTGAAACGTCTGTGGCTGAAGTATGGGTGGTCGAATTCGGGATCGTGTTTGCATGAATGGAGATGGAGTCGAACTGGTGGTGTTATGCAGTGGTTTAATTTCAGTTGGAGCTCTTCCTAGTATCGTACATCGACAGATTTGGACTTGAAGCTGTTGTGGCCAGACATTGGAAGATGGTGCTATAAACAGACAGAGATTAAGAATCTGGTGCTGTGGTCGAGTTGTTTGGTGACCATTAAGAACTCATGTTAGAGTCTTGGAGTTTCAGTAATGGTTCAACTACAACAACTGCAGCCAGTGGACGTCTTGATGGACTTAATACTTGTGCCCACCACCGGATCATCACATGTTCTTCTTCACCGCAATTTCCTTCATGTTTTCATTTATTTCGATGACGACATAGTCCAAGAGAATATATTGCGACAACAAATCAAACTAAGGGAGAAGATTGTGACTTTCTTGATATGGAAAGTATTAAAAGGAAATCGGCATTTAATTGGAAAGAATTGGTTTTGGCTTTGGCCGAGAATCTGAAAGGCGGACTCATTATATACGTAATTTTTGGTGATGAAGAGGAGAAGACTGGCGCGGCACAGAGCCGTGAACAGCAGCTAGAGTTTGAGAGTTTTTATTTTCCTTTTTCGTTTTTGTTTAGCTAGTTTTGATTTTGAATATGTTTATGGCTTTTGAGAAAGCCATGTTTAGCTAGAGCCATGATAGGGTTTAGGTAGAAACCAATTTAACTGAGTAAACTCTACATTTATATGCTTAATAATGATTTGATTGACTAATAATATTTCTTCATATAGCTTGGTATCTAATTGCTCATGTGATTATCTTGATTATTTATGCTTTACAATTGATATTTCGTGCTTTGGTTAAATCCCTTGACGTGATATGCTTTAGGATTGATAGGTAATGCTTTAGAATCACTACCCATGAAGCGAAGAAAACTATAGCGGAGAAACAATATTTGAAAATGCATGGAATTTTTTTTTTTTTTTTTTTGATACTAAGAGAGAAATTTTATTAATGAATGGATTGAATTACACATATTCTATCCTTTTCCAAAGCTGAAGCAATGAAATTGGGAGGATTTGAAATCCATGAGTTTGAAATTTTAAAGACTCTTGCATGCCTAGCCATTTTGTCGGCTGGGTTATTACATTCTCTACTAATAAACTTGCATATCCATAGAGGATTTTTGCTTAACATAGACTTAGTATCTAGAACGAGTGCTTGGTTATCCCATGCTACCTTGTGATAATCCCCATTGACTGCTTCAACAACTGATTGCGCATCAAGTTCAAAATACGTTTGCTGTATCCCTTCCTTATATTCCCAGTGCATTGCATGTAGCAATCCAGCACACTCAGCCTGCTCTGGATTCACGTATTCATCTGCATAGGTGCAGCTCCCAAATTCGAATGAACCTGCAAAATTGCGCACAATCAGTCCAATGCCTGAAAAATTATTATTGTTCACTTTTTTATACGAAGCATCACATCAAATAGAAAGGTATGGAGCGTTAGGAAAGGTCCAGCGAGTATCAGGCAGTTTGTGTAGGTTTGTGTTGATGTGTTCTTGTGCTTTGCTCTCATAGCTTTTCCTGTTCCTATGTTCAAAAGCTGTATCTTTTTGATAATGCCAACTGGATTGGGTATTATCTATTGAAAGGTGTGATCGCATCTCGCCTTCCATATCTCCCAGGCTGTATTGGCCATTCGAACTAACCAGTCATCCACTAGATTATTCATCCCATCTTGAAACCATCTTCTGATCCAAATTCCTACTGAATCCCCATTGTTTTGTATGCTGTGAAGAGCTCCTGGCACTGTGAACCACACAGCTCTTGAGTAACTGCATTCCATTAGGATGTGTCGTGTTGTTTTTGTTCCTTGATTGCATACGCTGCAGTCTCCTCCTGTGTAATTTAAAACTCTCGCCATTCGTTCATTTGAAGGGACCATATCAATGAGACACTTCCATAAAAAGTGTTTCACTCTTGGAAGTGTATCAATGCTCCATAACTGTCTCCAGAATCGAGCTTCTCTGTATCCTAATTGTTTGCACCATTTTGTTTGATTTCCAGCAACTTACAATATGCTGACTTTACCGAGAATCAACCATCTCTTGTTAATGTCCAAACCAACCTATCCTGACAGTACAGTGGAATTCGCATCTTGAGTATTAGGTATGCATCTTCCCTACGGAAAAGTTGTTGCACCAATTGTGTCCTCCAAGACTTTGTATCTTGATCGATCAAGTCTTGAAACTTGTTTGTAAGTAGCTACTTCTTCAGGTGGTACAACTGGAACTGGTGGTGTGCACTTTCCTGGTAGCCAAACATCCTCCCATATGCAGATTTTCTTTCCGTCTCCAACACTCCAGAAACTGAATTGTTTAATGAAGGAGAACATATTGAATACACTTTGCCAGGCCCAAGAACAATTTTTATTCTTTTTTGCATGCATTGCATTAGTTTTAGGGAAGTAACACCGCTTCATTGCTGTTGACCAGAGTTGGTTTTGTTCATTGCATAATCTCCATGCTGTTTTAGCCAAGAGTGCTTTATTGAAAGTAGACAGGTCACGAAAGCCCATACCTCCTTGCAGTTTTTCTTTACTGACAGATGGCCAGGATATGAAGTATAACCCTCTGGCATCCTTTTTCCCCACCAAAACATTCGCTAAGCTTGATCTAGATCTTTGATTGTAGTTTCTGGTACCTTAAAAACGCACATGTGATGAGATGGCATTGTACTAAGAACACTTTTCACCATTATCGATCTTCCAACTTGATTCATAAGTTTGCCATTCCATCTAGAGAGTCTTGACTTCGTCTTCTCTACAAGCCCTGAAAAAGAGCTGGTTTTCTTCATGTTTAAGAAAAGTGGAAGTCCCAAGTATTTCTCATCTAATGACATTCTCTTCATCCTTAATCTCCTCAGCAAAATTCTACAATGCCTGGGATGAATGTGTTTGGTGAAATAAACAGCAGATTTCTTAAAGTTCACTTGTTGCCCTGAAACTTCACTGAATTTGTTTATTACTTCCAACAAAGTGTTAACATTATGTATGTCAGCTTTTGCAAATAACAAACAATCGTCAGCAAAGAGAAGATGCGTTACTGGTGGTTTTTTGAGTTTTTTTGAGTTTTCTGCCTTTTCCAGCGACCTTGTGAGGACTTCCATTGTGAGAAGAAATAAATAAGGCGAGAGAGGATCACCTTGGCGAATGCCTCTGGATGGTTTGAATGATCTGCATGGTGTGCCATTAAGGAGTACCTGAATTTCTGTTGTGCTTATGCACTCATGAACCAACTGGCACCATTTGCTATCAAAGCCTAATTTCTGCATGACTTTGTTAAGGAAATTCCATTCAACATGGTCGAATGCTTTACTCATATCCAGTTTTAGAGCCATAAACCCTTTCTTGGTCTTCTTTCTTTTCATACAATGAATGATCTCTTGAGCTAGAAGAATGTTATCGCCTATCTGTCGACCAGGAACATATGCTGCCTGCATGGGAGAAATAATCTTCTCAAGATGCTGCTTTAATCTGTTCTCCATAATCTTGGTGATGAGTTTATATGTTGAGTTGCACAGGGCAATTGGTCGATAATCACCAGGCATGTGTGGGAGCTGAGTCTTTGGTATTAGACAAATATTAGTTTTGTTCATCTTCTTTAAGAGCTTCCCTGAAACAAAGAAACTTTTAACCATGTCAACAACATCTTTTTTGACAGTTTCCCATTGAGACTGAAAGAAACCAGGTGGAAAACCGTCCGGTCCCGGAGCTTTCCAAGGTTGCATGCTTTTGAGTGCTGCTTCGATTTCTGTGATGTCTGGGATTTTAGTAAGCGATGTATTATCCTCACTGGTGATGCAGGTTGGTAAGACATCAAGAAAATTTTCATCAGAGCTTGGATTGGAAGTGCACATTATGGTCTGGAAATGGTTTATGAGTAAATTTTCCAGATTATCTCTTCCACTGCACTAAGTTCCATTGGGTCTTTGAAGGGATTCAATTCTGTTTCGAGCTCTTCTTTTGTTGGCTTGAAGATGAAAATGTTTAGTGTTCTGATCTGCTTCTGTGAACATAGTATCCCTTGACTTTTGCCAATGAAACTCTTCTTCTATGCTATGCCATTCATTAATTCCTTGTTCCAGTTTTAATATCTGTGCAGTGTTGTTGCTGTCACTCCCTGGTTGTTGAAGTGTCATGAGCTGCTGTTGTAAGATGCTTAACTGTTGTTGTATGTTGCCAAAAGTAGTTCTATTCCATACTGATAAAACTCTTCTTGTTTCCCCAAGTTTCTGATCAAGAGAATAAGCTGCATAACCTCTAAACTGCTTGGTCCAAGCATTGTTAATTTGAATTTTACAGAGTTATCACGCAACCAACATTCAAAGAATTTCCAATTCCTCATGTTTTGTTTCTCATTAGGTGACATATCAAGAAAAATGGGACAATGGTCTGATCCAAGGAATGGTAAGTGCTTAAGACAAGTATTAGGAAAATTTAGTACCCATTCAGTATTAATGAGACCTCTATCTAGTCTAGATTTGATTTTCCCAGTTCCATGTTTGTTACTAGTCCAAGTAAAGGTATTTCCTTGAAACCCTAGGTCCATTAAACCTATATCTTGTATAGTTTGAGCAATAGGGGAAGCTTGAGAAGTAGAACCATTGATGTTTATTCTCTCCTCACTATGCAGAATGATATTCAAATCACCTATCATGACCCAAGGAGCTGAAATGTTATACAATTCACAAATATTCTCGATACACTTCCATTGGGTGATTTTCTCTTGTGGGTATGGTGATCCATAGACACAAGATAACGACCACTTTGGTTTAGCTGGGTCACTACAAACTAAGCAATGGAACATATTTTTATCCGTGTATAAAATTTCAAGTTCAAAACCATCTTTCCACATGAGACAAATACCCCTAGCTTTACCAACAGAGGGAACATAGCAGTTATTGGGGAAGTTCAACGGTCTTATGTAGTTTAGAATTTTATCAGAATTAACTTTGGTTTCTTGGAGAAAGATAATGTCAGGATTGAGCATTCTATTTAGGTCTGCTAAATAATTCCTAGTTTCTTTAGATCTATAACCATTATAGTTCCAAGAGATTACTTTCATGATGATAATCACAATAAACAAAGAAGAATACTTTCGATGGATGTTAGGAAGATAAGAGTAAATGCAAGTAGGAAAACAATTACTGAGAATAAAGATTGAGAAAAAAATTCCGATGGTTACCTGAGCAGATGTTCCTTGGCTTTCAATTGCAGGGTTCAAGTCATTTGCACTTGGAATATCAGCTTCCATCAACTCAGCAACATTGTTGTCCATAGCATTTTGGTTGATGTTTTCCCTAGAGTTTGGTGGTAAGACATGCAGATTGTGGGGGTTCATAGACGGAGCTTGGTTTAGGGTTGAGTTTCTCATTCTTTTGTTTTGTCTGGATTCATCTGCCTCCATTTCTTCTGCAAAAGAGTTATCCATGCTCCTTTCATCATATCTGGCTTCGTACACGTCTGCTTCTTCATTCATATAGGCTTCGTATTCCTCAGAAGACAAACTATATAGGTGCAGAAGATAATTTGTTTGCATGCATGTTTCATCCACGTGATCAATTACCCAGCATTTGTCACAGATGTTGTTTGGCTGTAGGCACCAATGATATCTGACCCACGCTTCTTTTCCATCCAAAGTTTTCCACCATCCACCACGATACATTGGCTTCTTGAGATCTATCTCTATCCGAGCCGAGACAGTGTTTCCATATCTAGGCCTACAGTTTTCTGGCTTAGTTGAAATTTTTGTTCCCATGTATTCTAAGGATTCATCAACAATTGTGACATTCATGTGTTCAAGTTTCAAATACTTGAACTCAATAGTATAAACTTGGGTTTTGAATACATAATCCTGTAAAGGGATATGAGGATAGTATTTTTGAACCGCAAACAAAGCTCCACCAACAATCCAGGGACCATTTTGTATGATTTCATCTTGCTCTTCTTCGTTGTTGAGTTTCACCAGCATTAAGTTATGACCCATAACTCGAATCTCCTTCCCTATGTATTGTCTCCATAACGAGTTGACTCCGGCTCTTATGATTATCATGTTGATCTTGGTTTTCGACTTGAGCTGACAAAGTATAGCATGTGTCCATTCATCTGCTGCAGCATTGATATTCTGTGAAGTACCCACTACTCGCCTCTAAGTTGCTGGAATCGCAATAGCTGCATTTCTGAGTTGTCTAGAGAGGATATTGATGCAGTTTTCATTGTTTGCTGCCATTGTAGGGTTTCCTAAAGTTTGTAGAATACTAGTTATACAATGATTTTGCTTAGGGAAGACAGAGTGAGAGGGTTCAAAGAGTGAGGTTCTTGCTATATAGATGAAAAACTTTCCTAGATTGTTTGTTGCACAGATCCGAGTATTCTGTTTCAAATCTTTGGAAAATATAAAGAAATTACTGAGATATCTTTCCATGCTGTAATCATGCATACAGTTTCCTTTTTTGTTGTAGACATGCCTATGATATAGCAACAGCCTTTGATGTACGAAATTTTGAAATTTTAATTGAATGGTTTGGTTGACTTAATTGGAAGCATGCCTATAATGATGGAGGAGTTTAGGGGGCAACAAAATTTGAATTTTGGTTTGACTGGATCAGTGGATTTTTGGATGAGGATTCCAGGTTTGATTATTAAAGGAAAGATCATGATGATCATCAAGGAATTTATGCATATCTATTTTGGTAATGTATATAAGATCTCTACTGCCATGGACCACCTTTGCTGAGAAGATGGTGAACACCACTGCCTGTATTCCAAGTGCAGAAAGCATCTTGAAACTCCACCATTGGATTCCCCGCAACATACTAGCCAATGAATCTGCACAAAGAAGTTTAAGCTTCCATCAAACAATCGTGACTCTAAAATTAAATAAAGAACGATAACTCAATCGAACAAAACCAAAGGTACTAAGATTTCTGAAATCACGATTCCACAACCGTTGGACAAGCTATAGAACATGTAAAACAAGAGAATCGATAAGAATCAAAATCCAGAGTTTAAAAAAGATCATTCGATTAAAGAATCAAAATCCCTAAGCAAAATCATCTAATCCTCCTAGCATCGCATGCACAATTTTTTCTCTGAACAATCATCTAATCCTCCTAGCATCGCATGAACCAACACAATATTATGTTCAAAAAAGTAGTAATTAGTTTTTCAGAGAAATTATTATGCTAAAAGACATTTAAAAATACATGGAATTATATTTTTAAAGATTAGTAGAGTTTGCATAATTAATTGGTGGAAACCGAAAATCCTAATAACCCATTCCCATTTTGTTTATTATTAGTATTATTTTTATTTCATCTTGTTCCGAATTACTGAAATATTGAATTTTTTTTGCTAGAAAATAAATTTCATTGATAAAATTCAGAGTACAAAAGAATGAGAGATAAAGTGAGGTTGACTGCTCAACCATTCACCTAACACTCTGTTCCTGTTACAATATTTGGCTGCATTGTGAGCATATCCATTGAAGTTTCTAGAAATGTTTTGAAATTCAACAAATTGAAAAACACTTAATAAAGAAATGCAATCATCTAACATCGTGCTACTGTACCAACTACTCCCTCCGTCCTAAATTAACAGTCCGCTTTGACTTTGTCAAGATATTAGCCCTTGACTAGCCTATTTAATGTTATGTTATTACCAAAACTAAAATTATTAGTGTTAAATTTTTTAAATTGGATAGTATTATTATTTTAGGAAATATTTTAAGAAATAAAAGCAAACTTATACAGCTTTTATTATGAAATCCACAATTTAAGAATTTTTTTTTCCTCCATTTGATTTTGGTTTCCCCCACTAAAACTTTGGAGCCTTTAGAATTTTTATTTGAGAGGGGAAAAAAATTGAAATTGTAGATTATTTCCTCTTTAGATATACTCGACCATAAATTTGAGATTTTGTCATAATACAGATGAAAAGGTTATGTAAGAATAAGTAAAGTTTTCTTAGGAATTTTATAACTATCCATAAATGTTTTTATTTAAAAAAAGGAATGACAATTAATACAAATATATTGAGTATTTGGTGATATTATTTAAGATTTTAGATATTAAAAATGATTTTATGATTATTAAAAATAAAGGGTATATTTGATAGTTTAAGGGAAAAGTATGTCTATAAACAGAGCAGACAGATAAAAAGGGACAGACCAAAGTAGAAATTAGGACAGATAAAAAAGGACAGAGGGAGTAGTTTGGTAGCTTTTATTTTGTAGATAGGAAATGCAATTACTGGAATCACTTAAGATGCAAATCTTCTCTAAATTTCTGTTCTTGGCCCATTTGATTGCCTCCCAACCTGCAAGGCTTTCGGCTTCCTCCGCATCCCTAGTTACTGCTGGTTGGACTTTGCACCCATTGAATTGACCTGCCAAATTGTATGTTACAATTCCAAGACCCACACTGTTAGTGTTTGTGTCATAAGCAGCATCACAGAAAAGTAAAACACATTCAGAGGGTAAAGAGTCTGTGACAGGATGTCTTATGATATTGGAAATAACATTGTTTAAAGAAGTATTATTAGAATGTGCAGAAGCAACTATCTGCATATCATTGACTAGATTAATTGACCGTCTAGCTGTGGTTTCCTTATTCAATCTCAAATTTTGAAACACATGCATGCATCTGTCTCTCCAAATAGTCCAAATAGTAGTACTGATGGCACATTTCAGTTTTGTAGACAGATTACTATCAATAAGACTTTTCACCCAATCTTTAATGGAGATAGATGAGTTAACAAACTGCAAAACATGACTGCCCCATGGAACTAAATTCCACACAGAAGTAGAGAAGTTACAATGTAAAATAATATGCTCAGCAGTTTCAAAATCATGGGTATCACACATACTGAATAAGAGATTATGATTAGGATTATGACTACCTATTCGAACCTTAGAAGGTAATATGTTCTCATAGCATTTCCACAAAAATAATTGAATCTTAGGCAAAACCGGCAGGCACCAAATGGATTTGTAAGTAGTATCAGTGATTGGAGAATGAATCCTAGTACTAGATGTACTAGATATAACTCTATAACATGACTTAACTGAAAATGTGCCATTCTTAGTGTGAGGCCAAATCAACCTATCAGAACCAGACATAGGGATTCTAATGTTTAGAATCTTGCTAGAGTTTTCAGGGGTGAAAAAAGACTCAATCATATCCTGATTCCACAAATTGGTAGAGGGGTTTATGAATTCACTAACCGTATAATCAGGGTTAGGGTTGGTAACACATAGAGGGTCAGACTGTTGGTCAATCCAGTTGTCCCTAAAAGCAAGGATATGAGTACCATTTCGAACTTCCCACATGGAATGTTTTTTAAGAATTTCCAAACCAGAGCATATGATAGTCCAAACCCATGAACAATTTTTATATTTAACATAATGAAGTGGATGACAATTCTTAAAATGTTTGCATTTCAATATGCGAACCCATAGAGCATCAGGTGAATGAATCAAGCGCCAAGCTGTCTTAGCAAGTAAAGAAGCATTGAAAAAATTTCAGATTTTTAAAACCTAGACCTCCTTGAGATTTATGAGTGCATATATTGTTCCAATTTTTGGGATAAATACCACCTGTATTACTCTTTCCCCACCAAAAGTCTCGTTGTTTTTGATCCATTTTGTGAATGAGATTATCCCGTAAGAGGAATATGTTCATGTGATAAATGGGAGACGATCTCAAAACATTTTGGACCATGACAGAACGACCAGCCTGAGTTAGGTTCTTTCCCTTCCAGTTGGGAACTTTCCTATCAAAGTTATTAACAAGATGGGAAAAGGCTTGATTTTTAGATCTACCAATGAATAGAGGGATGCCTAAGTATTTGTCATCTAGGCCTATCTTTTTAACATTAAGAGATCTAATCAAAGAAACACACACATCAGGATGAACATTCTTACTAAAAAAGCAACCAGATTTTTGAAAATTGATTACTTGACCTGAAATGTAACCAATATCTTTAATGAGAGACATCGGATTATCGGCCTCCTGATGGCTAGCCTTGGTGAAAACAAGGCAGTCGTCAGCGAATAAGAGATGCGGAATTGAAGGGGCATCCTTAGTTACCTTAAAGCCATGGATCAACTAATTATTTTCAGCTTGGATGAGATATCTAGACAGTGCTTCCATGCAAATGATGAATAAATAAGGGGATAACGGATCCCCTTGTCTCAAACCCCTTGTTGGTTTGTAAGTCTTGCATGGAGAGACATTTAATAAAATAAAAATAGAAGTGGTACTAATGCATTGTAAGATCAGTTCACACCAATGGTCTGCAAAACCAAATTTTTTCAACACATTAATAAGAAAAGGCCACTCTATTCTATCGAAGGCCTTAGACATATCAAGTTTAAGGCCCATGATACCACACTTTTTCTTTTTAGGCATCTTCTTCATGGAGTGAACCAGCTCATGGGCAATGACTACATTATCCTGAATGTTTCTACCAGGTACATAGGCAGCCTGGTAAGGGGATATGAGTTTGCCTAGGAATGGTTTCATCCTGTTGATTATTATCTTGGAAATTATTTTATAACTAGTGTTACAAAGGCTAATCGGCCTAAAGTCAACTGGAGAAGATGGATCACTAGTCTTAGGAATAAGAGTAAAAAAGTGTGATTCATTTCTTTAAGGAGATGTTTGGAATCAAAGAAAGCTCTAATCATATTCCAAACATCTAGCTCAAGTAACTCCATATTTTGTTTATAAAAACCGGGTGGAAATCCATCCGGATCCGGGGCAGACCAGGAATTCATTTGCTTTATATTATCTTTGACTTCTTGTAGGGTCACAGGACTCAAAAGCTTGTCATTGTCCTCAAATGTAATGCAAGAGTCTATACAGTTAAAGAAAGAACTATCTTGAAAAGGGTTGGAGGTGGAACTGATAGAGCTAAAATGAGACACAAGCAAGTCTTCAAGTTGCGCTCAATATTCTGTTCATTGACCATTATTAAGTTTGAGGGCATAGATATGATTATAGCGCTTCCTTCTGTTTATCGACGTGTGATAAAAATTGGTGTTTCTATCAAAGCACTTAATATACTCTTCCCTACTTTTTTGAGCATAAAAATCTTCTTAAACCTTTTGCCAATGTTCAAGATCTTTTTCAACATTTTTAATAGACTCAATATTCTGAGAAGTAGTAGATTGGCTACTCAAAACTTGAAGTTGATTGCTTAAATCCTTAACTTTTTGGTCAATATTCCCAAAATGGGTTAAATTCCATTTGCTAAGAGCATATTTGACATTCCTTAATCTATTGGTGAAACAATAAGCAAGCGAGCCCCTGAAATTGGTCATATAAGATTGTTTTATGACCTCATGACAAGTGGGGTCTTTGAACCAACATTTGAAATACCGATACGGCCTTTACCTTGATGACTATTAGGTTCAATGCATAAGATAATAGGCGTATGGTCTGAGCCAACATCATTTATGTGAGTAAGCTTAGAGTTAGCATAAAATTGTAACCATAAGCCATTAACTAAGGCTCTATCAAGTCTGGCCATAACTAAGTCATCACCAGACTGTCTATTAGACCATGTAAATTTAGATCCTACAAAACCAAGATCAGAGAGATCAGAAAAATCAATTATTTGTTGGATTACTGGAAATTCAGTAGTAGTAGGATTTGTGAATGTGGACCTTTCATGGTTATACATTGTGATGTTAAGATCACCGATGATAGCCCATGGAGTATTAACTCGTTGTCCAATTTGCTTAATGTAGTTCCATTGATCTAATCTTTCATCATGGTACGTAGAACGATAAAGAAAGGTTATATGGAACTCAGGTTTGCTTGGATCAGAAGACACCATAGCATTGACCATTTTATCCGTGTTTTGTAAAATTTCAAAATTAAAACCGGATTTCCACAAAAGAGCAACCCACATGAGAGACCCACTGAAGGGCAAACCCAGTTGTTAGGGTGTTGAATCGTCTCAAGTATTGGTTCATTTTTTGCAAATTATTTTTTGTTTCGCAAAGGAAAATAATATCAGGATTTTGCGACTTAGTGAGATTAGCTAGAGTAGTCCTAGTGGTTGGGTTGCCAAAGCCTTGGCAGTTCCACGATAGGATCCTCATAGTATGAGGATATTAACCGCTAGAGGACTACACTTATTCACCTCAGTACTAGGACAACTAAGATTGGTGACAATGGTCACAGAACTTATCCAACTGTTAATAATAAAATTACAAATTGAAACAAATAAAACAAGAGATATTTTGTAAAAGGGTCGTAGGTTTATTGCTTAATTAGGGTCTGGGTCGTAGAAGTTGCAGTTGATGCATTAGGGTCGTTGACTGACGAAGACCGTGAGAAAGTTGTCAGCTGACGATTTTTATTTTGCTACAACTGGCCCGGACTTTCAATTGACTGATGTTGACTCTTCCATCTTTCTTCTATATAATCTAGAACTACTCCATCTTCTTCCCTTACCCTATGAAACTAGTGTTTATTTCAAACCCTCGATCAATTTTTATCATAACATTCATATTCTTGAATTATTAAAATGAGACAATTTATACAATGGCAAATGCCTCTAACAATCAACTCAAATTTAAAAAGTGGGTGAACCAATCTACAACTGCAAGCTTCTTATTACACAATTCACCTGCTCGTGTTGTTCAGTGACTAGATATGAGTCTGATGACGCATATTCTTGGGTTCGTATGGCTAATCATGATGCTTAGAAAATATATTCGAGGATAGGAAATGCGTCCAGAGTTGTGAGAAATATGGTAAGAATTTGTGTACCGTTGTCGTTGATTTAGGTAATTGATGGTCATGAATTGATGAGTTCTATATTAGGAAACTTGGGTTGCTGTCGAATTTGATATGGTGAAGGGAAGGAGCTATAATAGGGAAGAAAAACACAAGAAGCCAACTCACCTATCGACCACCAGTTTCTCGCACATCAAATGATCGTTAAATGTCCTCAACGAATTTAGATGTCCATAAGATGTTTAGAAGATCTCAGACACCTCTGTTTTGTTTGTAATAATGATTATAATCATGATTAAAGAAAATGACGTTAGTTTTGGATATAGCAATGTCGAAGGTGGTTAATGTAGAGCAGATATTTTGGTGCTGTTGGCGAAGGAGATGAGGTTTTTAACGGATGTATTTTAAATGTTTTGTAAAGGCACTTTGGTAAAATATTTGAACGGTCAAAGTTAGTCTACGACCCTTACGCAACAACTGCAACTTTTACGACCCAGACCCTAATTAGGCAATAAACTTACGACCCTTTTACAAAATAACTCATAAAACAAACAAGGAAAAAATGTATAAATCACAGGACAAGGGGGTATTGCACCACTGTGACTCAATATCAAACCAATTTAGTGTAGCAGGAGTATTGGAAACAGCTAAACATTGCGCAGATTACTTCTATTGGCAGAATCACAAAGGGAATCAATCCAAGCAGGCAAATAACAATTCAACAAACCACAGGGTGAAGAGATTGTGATGAACCTCACACATACAATATGAGTAAGACAATTGTTGATGTGAATTGGGAAACCTAAATTACTAATATGCAGATTGCGAACAAAACTATTAAGAAAATAAAAACTAAAATTGAAATTAGGGTTTGAGTAAAAAACCTGAGTAAAAGATGCAGCCTTTCCATATTGATTTTGTGCAGCTGTCCCAGTGTGTTCAGATCCTGCGCTATCAAATGCCATTGAGTGATTATCATTCATTGAGTTGAGTTGGTATTCCATCATGTTTCCAGCGGGAATTTCACCATAATCGATCGAATCTTTAGCTCCGTTACCAGCACTTTGAAAGATCGGGTTATTATGGGTGTTTGAGGAATTGAGATTAAAGGGTGAAAGATTACTATGAGAGGGATTGTTCTGAGTGACTTCATCTTTAATTCGTTTATTCTTCCTAACTTCTGCATCCTCTAACTCCAGATCTAAATTTTCTTGAGACTGAGAAATCTCAGTGTTTGCTAAAGAGGCGTTAGTTACACCCCTGGATGAATCCACCCCATCTTCCATTATATTTTCATCCGAACTAGTTATATAGGCAGCCAAAAAACGTTTTCCTTCCTCTGTCAGACTCCATTCAACATATTCAGTTTCAGACATAGCCTCGACTTTCTGTTCTTGAGCAAGTCTCTTATAGTTACTGTCAACATGATCGACAACCCAACAATGTTTACAAATCTTATAGGGATACATTTCAAAGTGATAGATGACCCATTTCTTTTGGCCATTTGGTGTAATATACCACCCTCCTCTTCTAATTGGTTCATTGATTTTTACTTCAACATAGACAGTACTTGTGACACTGCTTCTTGGCTGTCTTCTTCTTCCCTCAGGTTCAACTTTGTTCCCTATATCCTTGCAAATCTCAGAGACGAATCTCTCATTAAGAATTATATTTCCAAGGTTTCTTAGTTTGATAGTCCATGTATACTTCATATAGTTTGAAGTAGATCCAGCATTAGGCATTTGCATATTTGGGTTGTGATGAATAAGTTGGTTGTTGCTTTGGGAAGACATAGTTTCAAAGATTTTTTTGTTCCAGAGATGAAAGTTTTTGATTATGATGAGAACAATAGGGTTTTGTTTATAACCTGGGTATCTTATTGGATCATGGAAATTTTTATATTGGTGAATATAATTCTGTTTCCATATTTGTTGGGTATATATCATTATATCCGGGCTAGTATTATTGACTATATTTTTGAATTTGAAAAAGGGAGAAACTTTCCCCCCGAATATACAAAAATCACGACAATAGTGGATTGCCGAATCAAGTAAGTCAACAGGAATGGAAAGAAACTTTGTTTGGATAGATTTGGTTGCAGACATGGTGAAAAATGGAGACTGAAGATGAAAATTTTGGTGATGATATGCTGAAGATTGGAATACCAGATTCAAATGACCTTTGAGATCACGCGCAGAGATGATGATATCACAATAATACCGCTGTTACTTGAGGCAAACACTACTGTGACAAACAGCAGAGATCTGAACTAGATATAATCACTACTGATTACCACCACTGGGAACAACACATGAATCAACAATGAAAATCTGCAAAACAGATAAAAACAAACATTATATTAGAACAAGATGGAGAACAATGAGAAATAACGTAGAAAAGAATAAAAAGCAAACTTCAAAACTTCAAAGCCTTCAACAAGTGTATATGAAGTTATACTTAACTAAGATGATATTAAACACACCGAAAAATAAAGAAAACAAGGATTAAAACAACATTAAAATAGAACAAGAGATTGTAGAAGAGATTAACATAAGTGCCAAGAGCTACTCTATGAACCTCAACTGATACTGAAAAGATCACTGAAATATTGAATTTGACTAGTCGTTTTTGGTATTAATTAGTAGTTGTATTTTTACCCTCCTCGTGGGAACGACCTGTACTTGCCATTGTCTACTAGTTAGACACCGCGCACTTGCAGTATTATTATTGTAGATTTTTTGAGCCTAGCAGGAGATAGGTTAGATAAACTTTTGAGTGATAAATGAGTTCAAGTCTTCACATACCTTTTTGTTGATTTAGTTCCACAAGCTCACCTTAGTAGTTCTTCTTCTTCAATGATTACCGCCGTAAAGTCTAATGCTCAACTACACTTACTATCCTAATCCGAGACTTAGATATAAGTAGATAGAAATCAAGACTTATAGTTTTGACAACTAAACATGACAACCAAGCTTGAGATAGCAACACTTGCGAGTTCGACCGAGCAATGCTCTAACAAGATAAAAATCTGTAGAAGCAATTGTCATGAAAAAATGACAAAAATTAGGAAAGCTTCTACCTTTGAAAGCAACTTGTGCTTGGTATTTTTGTGATAATATCCGATTAAGCTTTGAAAAATAACCATAATGGTTTGTGCAATATTGGAAGATAGAAATTCCATCGGCATGGGATACCATAAGTTGAGGAATGATCCGTGATAATTAAACCATGTATAGTGGTGGACTCATAAACATGAATCCCGTTATTGTCCCCCGGACAAAACAATAAGATGTGCACTATAACAACTTAAATTGATTGAACAATCAATCGACCATGTTAAACATAGTCCGGATCTGGAGTTGTTATTCACACAAAATCATTGTTATAAAAAAATTATAAAAGAATAAAAATTGGTATAAGAAAATCAATTGAAAATTGAATAATCTGAAGATGTCGTTAGATATATGGGTATCGTGATTCCTGCACAGTGGATACCTTGAGGCTTGAGAGGTTTAAGGATTTAATCAAAGGTCAGCATCATCCGTTTATATCCATGTCCTGGTCACGTTACAACAATCAAACTTAAAAGTCAAATCACATGAGTATTAAATATAAATAAAATACCAATAAACACAAATAAATCTGAAAGAAGTATGGGAAATAAAAAAAATCCCTTTTGATCCTCTTTACGCTGGCAACAGGACCGGAAATTGATTATACCTAGTAGCTTTCATACACAACTTATTATTAGATGCTGCTCGGTGATTAGAGTTACGTGTTAATGACGTATTGTGAAATAAAGAGAGAAGAGAAGTAGACACAAAATAGGGGAAAAAGATAGATAGATTTCTTATTAATGTGTGTGAAATACAAAGGTTTATGAATCTATTTACAGAGTTTACATATTTGGTTCCTAAGTAATAAGGTTCCACTAAAGTGGGCATCTGTATAATAAACTGACGTTTATAACAGTTCATATAGTAAGAGTTTTCCTACCACGGCCATTTATAATCCCACAGCCCTCTACAACGAGGCAGTTGGTTTTCCAGAATAAGAAGTCATCTGGATCACCATTCTTTAGGAGGAGATATGAGGGTGATAATCGTGCCAACAATCTGCAGCATACAAAAAATAAAAAGAAGAGAAGAAACATAGTGTTGAGGTTGCTGTAGGTACGAAATATCGCCTCGCCATGTTTTAGAAAGTAGTGAACACGACAAATAGAAATTTCCTCGATAACAAGACAACAAAAAATAAGGAATCCAATAAAGACACTGAGCATCATAACAATAACCCGCCAAATGGAACAACAACGACAAGTACAGGGCTCACGATGAACAAAGAAACCTCAAGGCGAGAAGATTGCTGACCAAGACCAATACAATGAAGAGACGTCGAAGAGAAGATTTAGCCGAGTTTGTACGAGAAGAAATCACTTTATTAGCTGTAACTCACTATGTAATAATCCTATATAAGGAGAAAGAAGGCATTATAGTGGGCAATGAGGTTTTATCTAGTCTAAGTAAGATCCAGAGAGAATAGAGAGAGAGAAAATTAGGGTTGGCATACTTTGAGTAATATTAACTTTATGTATGAATCTTCAAAAGAAATAATATGGCTTGATTCTTATCTTCTTTACTTGTTTTAGTAAGTTGTGTGTTAATCTTATCAAGGGTGTAGTTGTAGGATTTCCTGCAGCTACAGTTGCAAACTAATTAAAACATGCAAGATGTAATACTAGTCACATATATGTATTTTACTTCATACCCAAATTTCTACTTTCCAGATACATAAATTTCTCGATCAATCTCGACTCAAAATTATTGTGAAAACCAAAAGATTTATGCCATGAACTCCAACTTCTGTCATGTGACTTGGAATATTAATAGCACCATGACCCGCCAAGGGTCTCCAATTCTGCTCTGAAATCTGGGACTATAACCTACAATTTACCGGTTACGAAAAAAAGAATAATGATTTTGATTTATAATTTTTTTAGTGTTGTTGGCGAGTTTCGGACTTAGTCACTGACGTTACTGGTATCATCACCAACACCGACTATACCACGGAACTAAATTCCAAGGTGACATCCGCCAAGACTGTTCTTGTCATTTTGATTCTGACTAATCGGGTAAAGATAAGTTTTTATTTATTTATTTTGAAGCATGTAAATATTATTAAAATTAAGCGGCAATTATATGAGGGTAGGCGATATCCAAGGAGTCATCCATTACAATTTGATTAAATGCATGATGGGATAATATGGTCCCAAAAAAAAGTTGTAAGGTTCTCCAGTTGGCTGTTCTCTGCCGCCAGATTGTCCAATCCATCCGCTGCCTGATTGCCTCCCTGTAGTTGTGCTTGACGGTGCAGTGGGGGATCCGTCTCATGATATGTTTGGTTTCAGAGATCATTCCTGATATGTACCAAGGCGGATCGGCATCCGAGGTTAGGACTCGAAGCAAATTTTTCGAGTCGGTTTCAAATTCAACCTTTGGCCTGCTTCGTTCTTTTGCCGTCCTGGTTGCTATCAGCATTGCCCATGATTCAGTTGTGAGGGCGGTGGTGATTCCTAATGGTTGTTCTACAACTACTAGGGTGTTAGCAGAAGCATCCTACAAATGAAACCTGCTCCAGCTATTCCTGGGTGTCCTCGCGGTGCTCCGTCTGTGTTGATCTTGATCCAATCTAGATTAGGTTTGACCCAGCCTATGTAGATTGTTGTAGTCGTTCGTGTTCCATTTCTTGGGTTTGCAAGAGCTGGCATTCCAGGTAGCACATGAGGGAGGTTCTCCTGTGCCCAAGAGAATTCTTGTTGCAGACTGATAGCCATTTGGGTAATGTTACCTGGATTTGGTTTCCTTTTCTTATCCATAAGGACAAGAAAAGGAAACAAAAGGCCGTTTTGACAGAATGATGAGTTTTAAATTGTAAAATTTGGGTGATAGTCATATGAGGGTTTGGTAAATTGGGAAGATTTTGGGTTTTGGTTGAATGAGTATGGAGTCTTGTGAGGAGACTGTTCCATGAGGCCACTGTCACTTGACAATGGAGGAGAATATGACCAGCAGATTCCGGATCACAGTTGCATTGTGGACAGATGTTGGTATTGGTGAGGTGGATATGATTTAGAATGGTGAAGGTCAGAAGGGCTTCGCTGATTGCTTTCCACAAGAAACGCTGTAGTTTTGGAGGACATGGGAGTGTCCAGAGAAACTTAGTTGGTGACAAAGGGTTTAGATGGGAATGCTCCGATAAGCTGGTTAAGCAGTAATATCCAGATGATGTGGTGTATTTTCCTGATTTGGTGAAAGGCCAGATGATTTCGTCCCAGGAGACGATGTGGTGTAAAGACAAGTTTCTGGTAGTTGTTTGCACAAGACTTGTGTCGGTGTTCGTTGCTAAGGTGGTAGAATCTTATAACAACGATTTCAGTTTTGTGTGGATCGGGATGCCACATATTTTTTGGACGCATCACGCGGTCATACCAACACTTGGCATAAGAAAATGTGGAACCATCAGGTATAGCACAAATTTGGAGCCACTTGAAGAAGACGGTTCTTATCGTTTTGACTTTGTCCAACTGGGGACAGACAACAAGTTTATTCGGCCAAGACTTTTGTCGGTGTTTTTGTTTTATGTTGGCAGAATAAACAACACTACAAAAACATTGAGTTATGAGAAAGCTTTCGGTTTGATATATGCCAATGCCACATATTTTTTGGAAGCATCATATATAACCATACAAACACATAGCACTTCAAAAGAACCCAAAGAGTGTGATAATGGACTGTTCATAGCCGTGCAGCAGCATTTAAGTGTAAAGGTTGTAACTTGTAACATTGGCTAATCGTAAGCGCCTTCTCTAAGTATCCTCTCTCTCCCTGTATGTATATATATTATAGCTTATAAGTGTTTGGAGTTGAACCAAAACATCAATCAATTTAGTAAGAGGATCATATTGTTTATAATGGGGAGCTTTTCATCTGACCATCTTATTAACAATCGAAAAATTGTGAAGATTCCGACTTTAGTTGTTCCTGCAGAGGAAACACGGGATGGCATCTATTTCCTCAGTAATCTCGACCTGATAGTACCGGTGATATTCTCGACTGTATATTACTTTAAGCCATCGACATCGTCATTTTCTGAAACCATCAAGGATTCCTTGGCAAATATTCTTGTTTACTATTATCCATTTGCTGGTCGTTTAATAATCAATGAGGATGGGAAGCTGGTAATCAATTGCACCGGCGAAGGTGCTGTTTTTGTTGAAGCTGAGGCTGATTGTTATATGTATGAGATTGGAGATTTTGAATCATCTAACCCGAAAACTCTTCCAAAGCTTGTTTATGAAAGTACTGATGCAAAAAATATACTCGAAGTTCCACCACTTGCGGTTCAGGTTTCTCTATGCCGAACTAATTATATATACTATACTTGTATTACATGCTGAAGATAAATTCGACGTACATATTATGAAAATGGATGCAGATAGCTAGTCTTGTGATTATTTTTAATCACTATGTGTTTGCATGCAGGTAACCAGATTCAAGTGCGGAGGATTCGTTCTTGGAGTAAGCGTGAACCATTGTATTGTCGATGGACAGGCGTTAGTGGAGTTTTTGAACTCATGGGGTGAGCTTGCAAGAGGCGTGCCATTAACCATACCCCCGTTTTTAGACAGGAACTTACTCAAAGCAAGAAAACCAACTAAGGTAGAGTTCATTCATAATGAGTACAAAGAGATTGAAGAAATATCAAAAAACACTACTAATCTTGTCCAAGAAGAAGAGTTCGTCTTCAAGTCTTTTGTATTCGACTCAGCAAGGCTAAAGAAACTCAAAACAAAGGCAATGGAAGATGGGGTTCTTGAAACATGTTCTACTTTTGAAGCACTGACTGCTTATATATGGAGAGCTAGAAGTCAAGCGTTAAAACTCCATCCAGATCAAATAACGAAGCTATATTTTGCTGTTGATGGTAGGGATAGATTTTCTCCTCCATTACCCAAAGGGTATTTTGGCAATGGTGTAATGTTCATGGGTTGTCTGTGCTCGGGGGGTAAGCTTTTGGAGAACCCTTTGTCATATTCAGTTCAACTAGTTCAAAACTCGATTAAATCAGTTACGGATAGCTACATAAGATCCTCAATAGATTGCTATGAAGAAACAAGAACTAGAGCGTCTCTATCTGCTACATTCTTGGTAAGTAACTGGTGCAAGCTATCTTTTCATACAGTTGATTTCGGGTGGGGAGAGCCAGTTTCAATGGGACCAGTTCCTTTACGGGGTTTGGATTTATTCTTACCGCACGGAGAGGAGGATAGAAGAGGTATAAATGTATTACTCGGCTTGCCTTCTTCTGCAATGAAAACCTTTGAAAAGCTTATGCAGATAAACATTCAGTGATTGATTCATCTTTATCTTCAAAAAAAAAAAAAAAAAAAATGATTAAAGATGCAAAATTATGAAGCCAGTAGGAATTCTCCATTTGGCGTTCTTTTGTGGTTGTTTTCAATTTTTTGTATTTGTGATTTTCATAAGTAACCATAAACATCGTACGTACGATGATGTTATGCAATGGTTTGTATTTGTACTTGTGATTGGTGATAGAGTTAATTAATCAAAATGGTGGTGAAGTGGTGAAATATCATCAGCCAAGCTTTATTGCGATTTGCGAATGAAACCAAAGATGTTTATGCGTCAATTGTTAGGTGGACATTCCATATACGAGCACGGCAATCAATATAGTGGAACTGTCAACATTTGTGAGAGAATTATTAATAAGAGAGTAAATCAAAGATGATTTCCTAATCAAAATACAAGGATTCGCCGAGCAGTACTGTTATTAATAATACCGTACCATATGCGATATGTAGTCCATTCTTGTTGTTGGTATGGTACGTAGTAAGGTGATACTAGTGCATAAGGTACGGATGCATTTAATGTAGATTTTTTAAAGTTACTAAATTTGTTGGATTTAGACTTATTGGAGCAACCACAACGGGCGACTAAACTCAAATATTTGGTAAAAGAACTAGATATAGTGGGACATATTATCGACTAAACTCCGATTATCGACTAAATCCCAGACTATATTTGGTCTGGGACCAAGACCAAACCCAAATATATAATCGAGTGAACGTATAGTTAACGCCCCACACCAGGCGAACGTATAGTGTTACGCACCACAATAGGCGTGCATAAAGTTAACGCCCCACACCAGGCGTGCTTTATACCTCCGCCCCATTTTTTTTTTCTCTTTTATACCTCCGCCCCATTCTTTTTTTTATCATCTTTTAAGTGGGGCAGGCTTTATACCTTCGCCCCATTTTTTTTTTTTTTTTCATTTTTTGGAATCTCCCCCCATCGGGACGAACGTATAGTCCACGCCTCACACCAGGCGAACGTATAGTGTACGCTCGACCAAATTTAGTCTTCTACCCCTAGCGTCACACACTAGGCTAAACTCAAATTTGGTCGTTTTTTTTTTTTATCTTTGGTCTTTGGTTATACTCGCACCACTGCAGTTGCTCTTAGTTCCTTCTTCTTAAGCTGGGTATATTTTTTAGTTCAGATTTTCAAATTTGTGGACATTTCATCACCTAATAAATGAGATTTAGGAGTAGTCTAGGGACCACTGTACCAAGCTATTAAAAAAAAAAAAGACATTTCATCACCATATATAAAAGGGATATCAATATTAGTCGGGATGATACCATTTATATAGACAAATGAATGTTAACAGACCCTCATCGTCAGATCGCTCCATCGGTATCACCCTCGCTGATAGTGATATCCTGCGTTGCAAATTATGTTATCTAGTCTAGTCTTGTTTTTATTTTATTTTTCTTTGATAACAGTTTTTTCATTTTCATTCATATCTCCAAATCAATTACATTATGGTTAAGAACATCAAGAACAAGATTACCAGTAATAAAAACTACATTCAAATATTCCTTTAAGAAGAGAGTTGGTATACCGAAGATAGTTATAAATACATGCACAAATCCGATTAAATCGAAAAGAGGATGGTGATTGGAATAAAATCCCACCATTTGATAAATATTCTTCTTAAGAAAGAGATGACTCTCAAAACAGTAGAGTATGATTCTCATGCTTAGCTTAATTCGATGGTTCATGCTTACCATTTACAATTAATGTTTCAGAAATCTTTCTTTGGCAAAGATATAGATTCAAAACTTCTCATTGAATGAGTAAATAAAAGAGCGCTAATTGTTTGAGAATCATTGTATGCATCACTCAATATGAAAATTGGTGGAGTTCTCAGTCCGAGTCTCTCTCAATATTGTTATTATCTTTTTCTTATTTGCTAGATAAATTATAATTTAAGTTTAAAATCAAATCTACACAAGTCTGAGCGAACAAATCTTTTGACCACTTTATAACAACAAATTAAAATTAGATCAATGTCTAAATGGCGTAATGTTCACGCGATATCACCAATTGCACTTGTCCAGTTTGACAGGAGCATGGCTTAATGGCTTTAGAGTAGTGATACACACACCGTGATTTAAGCACCGTGTGTGCACCAAGAGGGATCTGACGGTCTCAGATCCCGCGTTCTAAGCGTCATGAGCATTTGGGATCATATCTGTGGATACTCCCCGTTCAGCTGGGCAGGTTTCCACTTTCCACCCAAGGATGACTAGGGCCTATATAGAAGGAATTAGCAAAATTGAGTCACTGAGTCTATCTGGACCGTTCCACATACCAAAACCTCATACCTTTTTCTCCGTCTCACCTCTTTACGAAACCAAAACCTGGATCTGAATCTAAAGAAGAAGCATCAACAATGTCAAGTCTTCCTGAAGAGATCTATCACGAAATCCTTTTAAGATTACCGGTGAAATCAACACTTGTATGTAAGTCTGTTTGCAAGATCTGGTACGCCCTAATTTCCAATCCTGATTTCGTCAAATTGCACCATCATCTTACTATCCGAAAATCCGAATTTCGTCTCATGATTTCTAGGTTGGATTATCGTGATTTAGGAAACTTACGCTGCTCTGTTAGTTATGATTGTGAACGCAAATAGTTGCTTTCACAACCAATTGATTGAAACAATAAAACAGTAAACAAATTGAATGAAAACAAGAATTATAAGCCAAATATAAAGTGCAATAAAAGTAAGAAGACATCAACACAAGTGATTTACGTGGTTCGGCATTGCCTACATCCACGGGGTAATGATAGTGTGAGTTTTATTAAGTATTTGTTTCATTACAAAGGTGATGAAGCTCCATCAGAGATGGAGTTTTGTGAGAGAAGTCGAGAAGGAAGGAGGCTGGTCCAATGCCTTTTCTAACCTAATAATATTTCTTTATATAGGGTGAGTGGTTATAAGTATTTTACTAAACTATCCTTAGCTTAGTTTCTGCTGACTTTAACCGATTCCGTGTGCGCGGTTGTATCATTGCGTCCAGCTTCGGCTCGTAATCTCCGTCCATGTGTCAAGTTATTTTTTGGTGTATACAATTTGCCCCTTTTCTTGAGGGTTGTTGATGAATGATCCTTAAGAAAATATCTCCATGTCTGATGCTTTTCGTAGGTTGATATCCTCGGAATCGTCTTTCGTGCAATTCCGTAGGTTGATATCCTCGGAATCGTCTTGCGTGCAATTCCGTAGGTTGATATCCTCGGAATCGTCTTGCGTGCAATTCCGTAGGTTGATATCCTCGGAATCGTCTTGCGTGCAATTCCGTAGGTTGATATCCTCGGAATCGTCTTGCGTGCAATTCCGTAGGTTGATATCCTCGGAATCGTCTTGAGTGCAATTCCGTAGGTTGATATCCCGGAATCGTCTTGCGTGCAATTCCATAGGTTGATATCCTCGGAATCGTCTTGCGTGCAATTCCGTAGGTTGATATCCTCGGAATCGTCTTGCGTGCAATTCCGTAGGTTGATATCCTCGGAATCGTCTTGCGTGCAATTCCGTAGGTTGATATCCTCGGAATCGTCTTGAGTGCAATTCCGTAGGTTGATATCCTCGGAATCGTCTTGCGTGCAATTCCGTAGGTTGATATCCTCGGAATCGTCTTGCGTGCAATTCCGTAGATTGATATCCTCGGAATCGTCTTGCGTGCAATTCCGTAGGTTGATATCCTCGGAATCGTCTTGCGTGCAATTCCGAAGGTTGATATCCTCGGAATCGTCTTGCGTGCAATTCCGTAGGTTGATATCCTCGGAATCGTCTTGCGAGCCAAAGGAAGTCTTCGTAATTGTCTTTGGCTGTTGAGTACATTCGAGCCAAAGATAGGCTTCGTATTTTTCTTTGGCTACTCGGACATAGATATGTGCGAGCCAAAGGAAGTCTTCGTAATTGTCTTTGGCTGTTGAGCTTGGGCAGTGGACCTGAGGCTTCAGAATTGATGTTTCTAGATCGAAGCTTTGGGCCATGAGTTGAGCATCGGAAACTAAGAAGCGGAGCCCTAGATCATGTCATATCTTCGTCATCTGGGTATATAGCAGAACCTTTGGTGAATACCAGAGCCTTCGTTGGTGGAACCTGAAAAGCGGAAGCCTACACCATCCCCGTATAGGTACGTTGGACCATCGTCATTGTTCTTGAAGGCACTTTCGTTATTATCCTCGGACTAAGGGTCGTCGTCGTGGATTTTGGATCCTCTGATGAGCCGCCTTTGGGATTTCGTCATCTACCTTTGTTGGATCCTTAGGGGAACGTTACCGTCGGGTAGCTTCTACATCGGGAATGATTATCATCATTACGAGAATTTGGCTTCCATCCACCGTCTTCGTACTTTAGCATCGTGTCCGTTCACCGTGTTGTTAGAAGACCGGAATTTTATGTTGGAGAAGCTGTACGTTGGGTAGCTCCGCTGCATTATTGCTTTGAGGGATCGGAACTACGCCATCGTATTAGAGGACTCGTCCTACTTTAATCATCGTCTTGTCCAGCTACTTTAGCCTGCATTGTGTTGTTGGAGATCCTCATCGTTGTATCTGGGATTGCCGTGGAAGTTAAGGGGATCATCTTCGTCATAATAGATCACCATCATCGGGGATCTGCGTTAGCAGGATCTTAGCTTTTTGTCACTGTCGGGATTGGGCCATTGTCTCAGACTTTGGCTTCGTTAGTTTCTTGGCATGATGTGACCGCATCGCAGGACAGACTGGGACTGAAGATGGAAGTTGCATCAACGGAGTGGAGCATCGGGACAATATCAGACTCTGCATTATCATCACCGGACTTTCAGCCTTCGCGCAACGTCGGTTCTTGGTCTTCGTTTCCAAAGATCATCGTAGTTGGCTTCGGATCGATCTTTGCAGCATCGCCACCGTCCGTGTCCAACTTGGGTCCATATGCGTATCAATTTGCATCATCGTCTGACTTTGCCTCATCTATTGGGTCACTTGGATAGTATGCCTCAGGCTTTTGCTCCTCGTCTGTGGGCCTTTCGTATTGGTACATAGGAATAGTGTTTTGGGACCTGTCACCCCGTTGTCAACCAACGACGCCACCGAAATTCTTCGTTCTTGCTCGTCAGTTGCGGGTGGTGTAGTATGCCCCTTTTTTGCTTACGGGAGCGGTTGACCGTGCTCGTGAAAGTGAAAGTTATTGCTCTAACGAAGGTCGCTTAGGCTGTCGACTATGAGCTGCCCCTTGTCTTGTGCCTTTGAGGTTGATTACCCCTACGGAGAACTCATTAGCTTTTCCTTGTTCTTTTGCCACTTTGACTCGTATTGTAGTTACCAAAATCATGATTTCCGGGGACGGAACAACTAGCACATGCTTCGTGTGTATTGCCATAGGACATCTTTGCGATGCTTGAAAAATGTTTCGAGTTTATAGTAGAAGGCTCGTTTACTTGGCATCCACGTGAGATATTTAATCTCCTATCGTATTACCCGTATGTCTGTAAAGTATCAACTTCCTTCATTTAGACGGCTACAACGGCTTATTTTATTGGGGACCGCTCCATGTTCTTGAAGAGTGTATCTTCATGTAGAGGTAGCACGATCCCTTGGACAGATTCTTGTTTATCATCAACATTGAGCTAGGATATGGTGCTTTGCAGCTACTTTGGGCTAGGATATGGTGCTTTGCAGCTACATTGGGCTGGAGCTATGGTGCTTTGCAGCTACATTGGGTTGGAGCTATCATTGGAACAAGACTGCATTTGTCATGCTTTGCACCGTCATCGGTCATGCCCTTCGTGACATGGCTTCGCGTTGTCGCTGGCCATGCCCCTTCGTGACATGGCTTCGCAGTGTCTGCAGCCATGCCCCTTCAGGATCTTCCTTGCACCATATCGTTGCATGACTTTAGGATTATCATCTTCGGATAGCGTATCCAATAACGATGTTGTTTCCTTTCGATGCCCCGTGTCGAGAGGCTTTTGCGTTCTTCGTGGTAGAATTTTGGTAAAGAATATATCACGACAAAGTACGGGTTAACCTGGATTATTAACATCGAGCCTTACATTAACGATATGAGGCTTATAATCATTAATATAATTATAGGTAGTATCCCATCAGCCACACCAAGTGTTAATCATGAATATGATTATATCTTCCAGACACTTCGTGGTGGAAGAAGAGTCATCGGGATCGGGCTTGAGTTGTACCACTACACCAAATCAAGGTTTTTGCAACATTTGGTTTTTCGGGTTTGCAACGGATATATGGGTTGCATACGCTAATCCGTTGGTCATATTAAAACATACGTTGCACTATATCCTAATTACCAGAAAAAACCAAAAAAAAATAAAGAAACTAGGACACGCTTGCCTTTATTAATATAGTTGGGGACTGAAATGTCTTTTGAAATTATATTATTATCGATTTTCCTTCTATTTTCACATTTGCCTTCATCTTTTTTCTTTATCTCTATCCTCGAGTTATCCTCCTCCCATTTTTCTTCTCTTCTGAATCAAAACTTAAATCTGAGCTTTCAGAAATCAAACCCCCGTTTTTAGAAATCAAAAGATTCAAAACCCATTTCTCTTGAATCTAGTCAAATCTTACAAATCAAAACTCCTTTCTCTCACAAATCATCATCTCTGTCAAACCCTTGCTGCGGCTAAATCATGTCATGTTCGTAAATAATGGGTTAGTAGAGATCGAGAAGAAGACGGAGCAGGTGAGAAAGTTATTTTGGGTTTTTCTGTAGGTTACAGTGTAAGAGAGAAATCGAAGATGGGATTAGAATTTGAATTTCAGAGAACGAGAAGATGAAATGTTATTGCCGTTAACGAAAAATGGTGATTGATGGGTTCTACTGGTTTGATTCGATTTGAAAAAAGCAGGATCTAGTGCAATTGAAGATGGTGGTTTCGGTGATGTTCTACCAAGAAGTTATGTCTAAAAATGAAGCTGTTACAGAGGAAATTGCAATTAGGGTTTGAAATTGAACTCAAGATTGATGATGTGTGGATTTGGTTGAATTAAGTTTGGTGTTGCTGAGAAATTCGAGAAGAAGGATAGATGGGATTGTGTTTGGGTTTGGGTTTGAACTGAGTGGAATCAGGAATCACCAATCTTTCAATCACTCAAACCCTAGAAATCGATTTCTTATCTAAAGTCAAATCATTATGTATGATGTGTTTGGTTGCAACTCTATCTATAACACATGAATGGATCCTGCAGGTACAACCCTAATCTTCTTAACTATTTTTGTTATTATCAATTTGACATAATTCTATGAACTACATCTTTTGGGTGGTAATATTCTGTACAAATTTTGCAATTTTTGTTATTGTTTAAGTATTTGGTGGAGTTTTAAAGTACGGTTCCTTTTGATTTATGTGCAGATTTTTGGGTTTAGTTGGTGGTGGTGCCTCATTTTCTCAGGGTTTAGTTGGTGATGGTGCCTCATATTCTTGGCAGTAATTTTTGGAGATTTTTCATTACTAGGGTTTTGTTATAGTGGATAGAGATTAAAATCTGTCTACCATTCAATTTTAAACTGATAATTGTTACTTGAAGTTGACTTATTTATTGGTTCTTCATTGTGTCTACCAACACCAGAGAAAGTGAAGTTTGAAGTCTTTCATTCCTTTGGGACAAGCTCTTGGTCACTGGCATCAAACAGGTATATCTCAGGCTTATGATTCTCTCATTTGTTGGGCGTATGTCCTGCAAACATTTTTTTTTACCAAGTTTAGATCATGTTGTGTAATTTCTCGACGAAGCTAGTCAGTTATCCAAGCTAGTCATTTTTATCAAGGCTTATGATTTATCTTTTTTTTTTTTATTATTGAGCCTATCGCTAACTTATGAGTTCACAATTTCATGTTGCCAATACAACAACAAATAAGAAAATTGGGCGTGCGAAAGAGTACACCGTGAAGCATATGAAGATAGAGTTGGTTCAATCGATGGAAATGGGAACCATACATGCGAGAATTTTGGTGAGTATGTCGGTATCTCGGTTTTTTATCTACACTACAGTGCTTAGATCTCTGTAATAATGTTAAACTCATACATCTCTGTAGGCATTTCTGTTCCCACCTTGGCATGACCAGCCAAGCTGTATAATGATCTGATACATGGACCATGTGAAGAGTGAATGCTTAGATATGTATGAAGGTTCAGATTCAGATTTATCCAAAGGAGATGATTAAATAAAACATTCAGATTTTTGTTGAGAAAGTTCTTCTCCTTTTGATTATTCATATTTCTTAGTTAAAGTCTTCTTCAAGTTGTATCTTTCAAGTCAGAGTGTGGAAGGTTCTTAATAATTGTATAAATGTTTGGTTCATCAAATCTTTTCCAAAGTGGAATTGACTTCAGGTGCAACTTACGGGGTAACGTTAGATCTGAAATATCAAAGGGAAACACAAACTAGCTATACGCAACAACAATTTCTCATTAGGAAATGTCAACAGGGATGAAGTTAGCAAAAGATAATCCTTACTTGCAAGAGATAACTTGCGATTACAGTACTGCTGAGTCTGAGCAACAACATTTGATCTTCGCAATGTGGTTCAGCTTGGTGCTTCTGATTTGGCAGAGATTAATCCGACTGTCTGCTATTTTTCACCATCCCATGTTTCCGTCTCGTCCTTCGATTCAGGTAGCCAACTTTCCTATGCCTAAACTTAAACTAGTTTTCACATACCAGCACGGAGGTTGTTGCAGGCTCAATATGGTGCTGAGTTAATTGCTTGTGGTTTAATCATGTACATACTGAATTTTGGAACAAACAAACTATGTGAATAATTGTCTTGTTTAATTCGTATTTCAAATCATCCAAGTTTTAGCAAATTGTTTTGTGTTAACAAGAATTGTTTCTGATGAGTAATTGAGCATGTGTGCTTTGGCAGGTAATCGCCTGAGGCCGTTAAGTGAGTCTTTGCCATTGTACAAAGCAGCAGTGAATGGGGACTGGAAAAGGGCTAAAGATATAATCAAGGATGATTTGGCCTTAACGACTGGCGGAATCACAATATTCTCTCGAGACGTCACTACATGTAGCTGCAGTGCAGAGGGCATGCCAAGTTTGTCAAGAGCTAGTGCAACTCATGCAATCGATGCTCTTGAATTACGGAAACCAACAATGGTGAGACAGACGCTCCACCTTCTTTTCGCCATTCTTTGGGCACACAAAAAGTTGCCAAGGCCATGTTGCGAGAAAAATCCCAATTTAACACAGCTGCGTAATATGAATGGATGGACACCACTGTTGAGTGCTATATATTCTTCATCGAATCAACCGAAGGAGATGATTGAATATTTTTGCAGTGTTCACCATCGATGGAGATAGTATAAACAATCCATTGGTTGGCGGTGAGCTAATCTGTACCATTGCTAGAGCTGGTTTATATGGTAAGTTATCATCAAATAATTAACTTAGATAAAAAACCACTCCCCATTTACAAATGTATGCCCTACAATATTATATGTCCATTAAATGGCAGAATGCCCTGTCTGTCTTTAAGGGTGTTGATAAATTATTTTTGACATAATAAATTCTATGTATGTAGATATTGCTATGAATTTAATTCAGCAGAACCCGGATCTGGCTATACTAAAGGATGAAAGTGGTTGTTGTGCATTGGAAGTGATGGCGGAGAGGCCGCGTATGCATTCCCAAGTTCAAGTCAGCTGCGACCTTGGCAAAGGTTCATCTACCCATGTTGGTCACTGATTAACTAATCTTTCGTTTTACATAATTTGAATGTAATTTCTTTAGCTAATGATAAAAAGATATGATTCTATTCTTGGTTAAATCTGAAAAAATTATAATTTTGGTGCTTCAGTTATTACAGTAGAGTCATCTCCTACACTTGCCAACCAGGTAAGAGCAGATTTGGAGAATCCTTTACAGATATCAGGGGAACTATCAACCAATATCACTACTCAAAGCACAACTAAGAAGATCTCAGTCATTGCCTCCTCAATTCAAGGTTTGTTTGAGTTTTACTAGCTAGCTACCTTGGCAGTCCTCTTGTGTATTGATCCTTATCTTACTCAGGGATACCGGGTTTTCCTTTTCAGTGCACTATCGACGGATAAAAGAACTACTCTTGACTTGGTCATTCTCTGAGCAAGTGTTTTATTGATCTTGAGAATGAAATATACCCCACATGAGTGTTGTGATTGGTTAAAAGTGGCTAATTCTAAGTTGGTGCTTCCTTTTTTTTCAAGTTTGGCAAAGGGATTACAAGCGGAGCTCATATTCGTTCAACTCTGTTTTAGCGCACTTCCTGGGAGGGCAGGTGATGATTTTTATCGATTTTCTCATACATCATATCTCTAGGAAACATATTTTCTTTCACTGATACGCTATCACCTTCTACATGGTTTGCTCATTTATTGAGAAGGTATAGTCCTATGACTCAGTTCCTTATTCATAGTATTTTCTGTTTGCATTTTTCAGGAGAGATCAGTTTAGGGGTATAGTCATTTTAATTTATGTAGTTTGTGTTGAAAGAACGATGCTGCTTGTTGTGATATAGCAAAGGCTGAAAAAGGAAAGGGCCAGCATCAACAACTTCTACTGCAGTGAGTTTGTTGGCTGTATTAATTTTCTTAACTAGCACTCCTTAATTTTTCATATTTTAGCGTGTCAAGGGAATCCCATTCAGATATAAATAACCTAGTTGATGGCCTTTTATTTTATTTTAATTTCATGACGGAGGAACTAGATCCATACACACTTGTCATTCTTGTGCACCGAATCAAACCTCTCAGAAGATTCGCCATTTAGGATGTCGATACCATTACTTATTTTCTGTTCATTTTAATTCAAAAATGGAAACTTGATTACTTTGTATTCGAATCGAAACTAATCACATCGTCTTTTATCTAATTTCAGCCGTTACACCGTTATAATCCTACATGTTATTAGATCAAAGCCTGGCAGTCCAAGAACTTAAGAGGGAGAAGATGAAACACTACCCGGGAGACAGAAAAAGTGTGGCACTGCGGTATTCATGGACATTACAAGACTACTTGTTAGGGTGGGAAACAACCAAGGCAAGAAGATATTTTCAAGTTGCAAGCGCAGTTGGTGGGACTTTTGCATACACTAGACCAAGGAAAGGTATTGGAGCATACACTACAGTAGCAAATCGGATGTTTTGGTGTAGTGGATTCTTGATCTTCGGGGTAGAAATGTGACCATCAGTAAATGCTTTCTAAAAACAGGCATGATAAAGTCTTTTTTTTTTTTATCGAAGCATGATAAAGTCACCTGCAGTAGTTGGATTGGCTGTCTTTAGCCGCTTTTGGCATGATATATATGAATTATGAATATATCTTGATGGGTTGTGATATATTGGGTCTTTTAGTTGATCTACAATGGTATATGAATGTGCGAGAATATATTTTCAGTACGTAAATCCGTCGGAATTCTAATTTTCACATGGAATTATCGTCGGAATTTATTTATTTTTTAATCAGAAACGGGTTTGCAACGTATATAAGTGTTGCTCAAATTAGAGTAATACGTTGCCTAAATTATTGTAACCGTTGCACAAATTAAAGAATCCGTTGCTCAACAAACGTTGGTAATCTATTTTACCAACGTTTATATACGTTGCACAAATTAATTTGACCAACGGATTTTGGCGTTGCACCAAAATTTGCTACGCCATATTCCCAACAGATATTAGCGTTGGTGAAATTCAATTGCAACGCGTATATCCGTCCCAAATCGGATGTTTTGGTGTAGTGTACGCTGGCAGACCTTTCGTAATTAAGTGCACTTCCTACTTAATTAGGCCTTGACTTCAAATGTGAGTTAACTCATCGTCGTCGATATCGGACTTAGCATCTTCATGCCACCGTCGACATCGGAAGAAAGTTAACTCACCCCTGTTTATATCATATTTGGCATCTTCATGCCACCGTCGACATCGGCATTAGTTCAACTCACCGCGTTGATATCAGACTTGGCGTCTTCATGCCATAGCCTATATCAGACTAACCCCTGTAACCAGCTGGTTGAGAATTAGGGTCGCATCAGTCATTGGCTTTTGTACTTCGAGTGATCGATGAGTGTGAGGGAACGAGGGTAGTAATACTACCGTGGGTTTCTTACTCCTTGTTTGCGATTTGAGCTGGCTATGGTGCGGTAGTGGCTGTCATGCTACTTTTGATTGGTCCGAAGACATCATCGTCACAGGTCTTCTTTAGTAAAGCTTGGGCATCGTACTTTGCTCATCGCTGCATGGCTGTCATTTCGGCATCAGAATTTGACTCGTCCTCTGGGTGAACTTTGTACTTCATCGTCCACTTAAGTGAACTCTGTACTTCATCGTCATTGGCGTGAGGACCTGATCAGTGGGTTTTCTCTTTGGTCATTGCTACAAGGACTTGGATCATTATTGGGCTTGTGCTTTGGGATCCTTTCGCATCGGTTAGCACGTTGGTTTGTACTTCAGAGTTGGTATCAGCGTTGGTCATCATGCATCAGCGTTGTCGGAATGTGGACCATTGTTGCATCGGTCTTTGGTTGAATTCTAGATAGTGTACCTGCGAAGACAAAGGCAAAAAATTTGGTTGTACCCTGCATCGTTGTTGCACTTGTGCTTCGGTGTTGAGTCTTCGGATTGAGGCTTCGGTGTAGGAGTTGAGCATCGGGCTTAAGCTTCGGACCAGGAGTTGAGCAGCGGAACTGAAGCTTCGGGGAGGGACTTGAGTAGCGGATTTGAGGCTTCGGAGATTTAGCTGCGGGAATGAAGTTTGCATCTGCGTATCTGTGCGCGGCATCGTGACTCTCTGTACGTTGGTTTCCAACTGCGTACACTTCTACTTTTGGAATAAACTTGATTTGAATAGGATACAAGAGAAATAAATTCTTTGATATCCCTCCCAGCTTCTAGCGCCAAATTGGATATCATCTTCGGTGTGTAGTCCCTGCACATCAAAAAATGCTTGGGAAACATACTGGTTGTAAAGTAGAGGACTAGAACATGGATTACAATTCAAAAATTAAAGAGAAATGTTGGTCGTCCAAATATGAAAACCATATGGATCTCAGGAAAACAAATGACGTTGGTTTGCAACCCAAAAGAGCTAGCTGAGACAAATCTCAGAATCAGTAGAAAACAAGTATAAGAAAAGGGATTCACTGGACATTTTTAAACAAGATCTGAGCTATAAGTGCTTGCAGAAGTCTATGTAAGACTAAAATTAGTTAAAAAGTGAAAGCTTGTCTCTACATAGCAATTTTAATTCACTGAATCGTTTTGGCAAACAGTTGACCAGCATTACCAGATCTTGCTTTTCACATGGTATTCGTTAGATTTTGGGTGGTACCCAAACAAATACTCTGTGTAAAAGCAACAAATCGACAGAAATATGAGATGAAAGAGATAAAGAAAACTGAAGACAAATTTCGAAATTAGTAGTATAACTTTTAAAAGAAAATAAATCTTGAGTAGGTAGAATAAATTCTTTACTCTCCCCTACCTGGCGCGCCAAATTGTGAACGCAAATAGTTGCTTTCACAACCAATTGATTGAAACAATAAAACAGTAAACAAATTGAATGAAAACAAGAATTATAAGCCAAATATAAAGTGCAATAAGAGTAAGAAGACATCAACACAAGTGATTTACGTGGTTCGGCATTGCCTACATCCACGGGGTAATGATAGTGTGAGTTTTATTAAGTATTTGTTTCATTACAAAGGTGATGAAGCTCCATCAGAGATGGAGTTTTGTGAGAGAAGTCGAGAAGGAAGGAGGCTGGTCCAATGCCTTTTCTAACCTAATAATATTTCTTTATATAGGGTGAGTGGTTACAAGTATTTTACTAAACTATCCTTAGCTTAGTTTCTAAGCAGACTCAGAACTGATTCCGTGTGCGCGGTTGTATCATTGCGTCCAGCTTCGGCTCGTAATCTCCGTCCATGTGTCAAGTTATTTTTTGGTGTATACAATGATTCATCATCGTTTTCCTCGAATGAATTTCATTTGTATGGTGTTGAAATTAGTAGTCCATTGGGATGCTTTGATTTTGGTATGGGTTCCTGTAATGGTTTGGTTTGCATTTGGAATCAAAAGAAAAAACTGTTTAGTCTTTGGAATCCTGGCAATCACGAATACTACAAAGAATTACCGAAATCGCCTAATAACATACTTGATGATGACAATTTTTGGTACGCTTTTGGTTATGATTATGATTCTGGTGATTATAAATTGATATGCTTGTATCAAGTTCACGGTGGTTCTTTAGTTGATATCTATACGACGGGACCAAATTCATGGAGGTACACTCAAGTCATCCCTTATGATCTGTGTACGCATGAAAAGTCTTGCGGAGTGCTTTTTAGTGGAGGTTTTCATTGGCTATGTTATAGGAGTGACAGTGTCGATAATGTTATAATCTCTTTGGATGTCAGCAAAGAGACGTTTAAGGAGTTGCAACCGCCAAAAGAACCGTTGGAGAATAAATATTGGTTTGTGAGTTTGGGAGTGTTGAGAGATTGCCTTTGTGTACTTGCTTATGGTGCTTATGGTGTCGATGCTGAATTATGGGTGATGCAGGATTACGGAGTTGAAGAATCTTGGACCAGGTATTATACCATTACCAATGAGATAATTCAAAAACCACATCATTATTGGAACATGAAGTATATGTGGTCTTTGAACAGTGGTGAGATTCTGTTCGCGCGTGGTTTTGGTGTCCAGGACCAGAATGATCTAGTTTTGTATGACCCAAAGGATGGAAGTGTTAGAAAACTTAATATTCACATTTCTGGAAGTGATGATGGTAACTGTAATAGAAGGTTAGTTCTACTCGACATGAGTGCTTATGCGGGGTGAATGGCAATTAGAGGGGAACATGCAAGTATTGAAGCTTGAGAAGAAAAACATCAGTATGTGCTATCTTTCCTGGTTAGTCACTTCTCACAAATTTTCATTTTGCGTATTGTATCTTCTTTTATGTTTTTATAGAACCTTAATGTATAGCATGAGATGGGAGTGAGTTTTATTTTTCTTAATCCAGTACACTCTTAGAGTATCTGAGCAATACAACGAGAGTTTCAATGAAGTACTTAACTATTTTGTCATTGATTTTTATCATTCCCTCAAGATCATTCAGTTAATATTCTGAAGTTATCTTTCATTTGCAAGAATCATGCTTACTTCATGCTGTTATAGTCTCTCCATGTTTTTATGTTTGTTTAGAAGCAGCAAGGAAAATCTAAGATGCGATCAGAAACACCAACTTTCTTAACTCTTGTCACTCTAAGTGGTTGGTTGGTTGGTTGGATGCCGTTCAGTCTTCCTTGCATCTGTTTGTAATTTTGGACCTATTGTAGTTTCATAAAATGATATCTTTCTGTCATACTCTTTGAATTGCCTTGCTGAATACTTAACTCGAGCAACTTAGCCTTATCTTATAGCTGTATCTGGGTTATTAAACAGCTATTCTATAAACATCATACGCAAGATTTCTTAAATTTGTACAGTTACTCTTGGTCAGAGTCCCCGTTGCTAAAAGAGATCAATCCTGTTGTTTATATCTAATTTATTTATTACTGGATTTGAAAAAGATTGAGTTCCAATATCACACTGTTGGAGTTTCTCAAACAAAAGAGAACCTTGTATTTGGAGTTGGTCGATTATAAGAAGCAGCTGTAAACAAAGAAGATCATTTGTTTGTCGTTCTGTAGCGTGTGGTGGTCCTATCTACTTTCTGGTCTCGTTAGTCCCGTCAGCTCGAAGTGCTGATACTTGAGCAACTGCAGGTTTGTTCATGTTCCTAGTATAATCTCTAACTCTGACTATGTTTGGCTGCTTAATTCATCTCTGCTAATGCTTGTTCTTGATACGATGACCCTGTTTACCCTTTAAAATTGTAAGAAAGGCTTCTATCTGAATCATCAGAATGGAACCTTATGCACAGGAAACAGAAGTTTAACTGCAGATACGTGAATTGTGCTCAGTTTTGTTTTCTAAGAGATACACATTCTTTATTGCTTGTGTTTGTGACTGCAGAGATAAGAGCAGAATCATGTGTAGATTTATTCCAAGACTGCTGATAGCTTGTTAGTATTTTGTATTTGTCTCAGTGAGGGCAAATCAATTGAGAGAAGTAAAACATTGTCTTTCTCCAAAAGTATTCCAAGGAAATATGGAGGTAATAGACCACTCTGCAATATTGTAAAATGATTTAATTGTCTTCCGTTTTTTTCTAAAATCAATATAGCATTGAATTTCATCTCTAATTTTTCTTATCATTGTAAGAATTTTTGGTGTTGTTTTCTAATAGCTCACCAAGAAATTAGTCAATGTGGTTGCCGATTTAATAGACTCGTTTCGTGAAAGGGGCTCTATTGTAGAACTTTCATCATCTTCTTCCACATCTTTATCAGTTCCCATAACGCTCTCGATTATTTCTTCATCAGTCAGCAACTGCGTAACCTCATTTTCTTTCGGATAATTTAGGACATCTTCGACGTTAATAGAATTGCGATAGTCCAAATTCTCGATTAAATTTTGCAAGTCTGGAGTGATTTCACTGTCTGTATGTTCATCCAAATTGTCTAAACTTGTGTTATCTGTTGATCGGGTTTACAATGACGAAAGCATCAATTTTGTCTAAACCTGTGATATGAAATTTATCTATAAGTTAATAAAATATTAATTAATATATAAATTAGATAAGGATTATTACATGAAACTAGTTGGAAGCCTAACAAGCTAAGCTCCAACGACATACTACTACATTAATTGAAACAGGTTGCTGTGCTAACCTACCAGCGAGCCTCATGGGTAACCTAGCCAAGGGAGCCGAAACGGCGGGAGGGGGGCTGAGATTGTGTCACAAGGGGGGCAAGCTAACACTACCTTCCATGTTAATTCCTGCAATATTACGTCATTGGGGACTCGAACCTGGGACCTCCTGGAGGTCATTAAACTTTTGGGGAACGGGGATGACCAGCTGAGCTAGAATAATTATTAATTTATCTATTAATTAATATCTCGTTTAATTAATAAATTTTGATGGTCCCGACAACATTAATTTATAGAGTTTCTACTGTATTTATGGAACCCAAAAATCTACTTCGCTGATAGAAATTCTTTCCGGTCGATCAGAATCTACCTCGACTCAAAATTACTCGGGAAACCAAAAAAACAATTATTCAGTGAACTAACACCATCACCTGCCAAGGTACTTGACTTCGATTTTAAATTTTTGGTCAACAATTTTCCAGTTAATGCAAAATGTGCAACATAAGGCAAAAAAAAAAAAAAAAAAAAAAAAAAAGGGTACGTTATGACTTAATAAATTTACCAACATTGATCCAGCTTTCTTATCTAAATCTTACCCTATTTCTCCCATTTTCCGATCACAGAGTTACAAAGTTATCTGCTAACACATAAACCGCTGCTAGACTTGACCAATGGGGCTTGCGCCAAGTCTCTGTTGTGTGGCCATGGCTCGTGCCGCTGCTAAAACACTTACTTAATGTACCAAATTTAGGTGGAACATGCGCTTGTAAGTTAAAATTTTAGGTGGAACATGCATGCATGCACGATGACCTCTTCCTATAAAAACAAAATCAAGGAGTTCATATATAAGAGACGCGATCCAAACTAAGCAGATGCCATCTGAGTTGAAGAAACACAAGAAGATATCTCTCCCAAGGCTACAGTAATCAGTTGAGGTATTTCATTTCATTTTCTTATTACATGCCATCTTTCCGTTTATTATCAATCTATTTCAGTTCCTCATATGTAATCTTTCCATTTTGTATTATGTCAGATGATCGATCTCTACAAATCGCATATTTTTGGGATGTTGGTGAAAACTAAAAATTGGTAGACATTCATGACACGAGATTTCATACCACGGCCATTTATAGTCCCACCCCCCTCTATAGCGAGCCACTTGGGTTTCCAGAACAAGATTCAAGTCGCATCGATCACCATTCCTTAGGAGGAGATACGAGGGCAATAACTGTTCCGGCAATCTGCAACATGCGAAAAATGAAAAGAAGAAAATAAAAATTGGGGTGGAAGATAAATCTTTTTTCTAAGAACAGGTTATATTAATGAGAAAAGCAACTTACACAATACAAAAGTTGTTACGTACACATATAAGAAAGTCTCCCAATTACTCCGAATCAAACTAGGATTAATAAACTTAAAAGTATCATAATCACAAGACCATACAACAATATGTAATACTTGTCATATATATATATATATGCATATATACTTCATAGCCAAATTTCTACTTTGCTTTAGATAAATTTCTACTTATCGGTAGTGTGGCCATGGCAGTGTGCACGGACTTGTCGGTGTTTGTGCAAGGTCTGACCATTTCATTTCACCACCACATGCATGTAATGAAGGACATGGTAGGGTTTGAGACTTAAGTGGCAACAAGTGAAAAGGTGAATGCTGCCGTAAAACACACGGCACGGGAATCATCGTCCTTTTTTTACCGTACAAAATGCATCAATCAGCCGGTTGAAGTTCTGGAAGCAAATATCGATATTCATGATTATTGGGAGAAAGTAGGGAAAGAGGAGAAGATTTGTATGGAACCCAAAGATATTGTTTAGATCCAGTAAGTTTACTCGAAATGACTGTTTGGTGCTTGAATTAATTGTACCATAACCTGCCATGTGACTCAAAATCTTCATTAAAACCCGGCAATTTTTAATTTATAATTTGCCGCTTGACAAAGATCCGTCTCATGTAAAATCTACCTGATCATTATGTAAAATTTATCCAGTGATGCAAAATTTGAAAAGTGACCCAAAATCTATCAAGATGCTCGGACAATGCAAGACTATTAACCCTCAGCACCAATTTGGAGCCCCATAAATTTCATTTCCTCCTTGATCTGAAGAACAACTTGCAGAAGACTGTTCTTGTTGTTTTGACTTTGACCCAATGCACAAACACAAGTCCTTGGGAGTTTGTTCGCCCAAGAGTTGTGTCGGTGTTTCTAAACTTAGTTAAAAGGACCAAAATCAACAATTTTTGGGTGAAAAAGACATATAAAATTTGATACTGTTTAAATGGACGAGAATGTAAAAATAGCCAGGATGTAAATAATTTCATCCTACCCATTTTTAAATATTTTTTCTTATTTTTAATTTATGTCAGGATGCATCCAATTTCATACTCACTCTTTTTCAAATTTAAGCCAGGATGAATCCAGTTTCATTCCTGCTATTTTTTAGTGTTCATTTCACCCATACTAAGATCCATTTCACCCATACTCGTCCATTTAAACTATGTTTTAAATATATTTTGACAAATGAACCATTTTCCAAAAACAAGGAGTTTATTATGTAAGAAAGATTTTCAGTTTTGTAAGGATTGGATGCCACATATATTTTGGACGCATCACAATCATACCAACACATGGCACTCACAAGAAACCAAAGAGTGTGACGATAATGATCTGAAGAAACCCACGACTATCATTGTCCTTTACTCCCCCCACCTGCACTCATCTAAAAAACACTCTCTTTTAATTTTCTCCAACAAGAAAAATAAATTTGTAGGAAGCAAATGAGCTTTTCATGATCCTCCTTCTAACTTTTTCATAGAGAGGGGGAGCTAGATAAATAAAAAAAATGGTGAAAGAAAAGAGATTTGAATGGAACCCATGGTTGATTCTCCAGCAAAATCAACTTCTTGTAAAATTCGGTGTCTCATTTCTTGTTGTTGGTCTTGTTTTCAGGTTTCTATACACCAGTGATACAACTACTACTAGTCCTTCTTCCATTGCAGTACCATCTCTGGAGGAGAACTCACTGGATGATGCAGAAGAGATACAAATTCTTCACAAAGGTTAGTGATTTTAGACTTTGATTTTACAAATTATGTTGATTTTGCTTTGCATGTGTGATTGATGAGATAGCTAGGGTGCTTGTAAACATCAAAATTGATAATAGGGTGTACGAATTTAATTGAGGGTGTATCAGATTTTGTATAAAACACCTGTGGAATGGTACACCCCCAATCAAATTGGAATCCCCTATTAGCATCCATTAAGGCTTAGTGTTGTTGGAATGTTCTTACTTTGAGTTAAGAGTGACAACAATTCTTGGTTTACAGGGAAATGTGATTTGTTCATAGGGAATTGGGTTAGAGATCCATTGGGTCCGTTTTATACTAATGAGAGTTGTCCTATAATTGAGTCTCCTCAGAATTGTATGAAAAATGGGCGGCCGGATTCAGGGTATTTGTATTGGAGGTGGAAACCAAGAGACTGTGATGTACCGAGGTTTAATGCCAAGAAGTTTCTGAAATTGATGATGGATAAGTCTTGGGCGTTCATTGGTGACTCGATTAGTCGTAACCATGTCCAGTCATTTCTTTGCATCCTCTGGAAGGTATACATACATTAAGAATAGATACTAGTTAAGTTTGTTTGCGTGAACATTGGTGTGTAATTTGGTTAGATGTGAACCTCAGGTGGAAGCAGCAGTGGAAGTGTACCACGACTTCGAGTATAAATCCAGAAGATGGCACTTTCCGTCATATAACTTCACTGTTTCGTTGATATGGTCACCGCTTCTTCTCAAGGCTGACATTCATGAAGATAGGAATGGTGTTGCGTCTTCGGATATTCATATGCATCTTGACAAGCTTGACGCAAAATGGGCAGATCAGTATGAGACCTTTGATTACATTATACTTTCAGGAGGGAAGTGGTTTCTTAAGACTATAATTTACTTTGAGAATGGCAAAGTCGTCGGGTGCCACAATTGCAAAGGTGCTCCGGAATACGGATTTGACAATGCATATCGAAAGGCATTGAAGCTTGTGTTTGATTTCGTTATGAATTCAAATCACAACAGCTTAGTGCTCTTCAGGACTGCTTCTCCGGATCATTTTGAGAATGGGGAATGGTTCAGTGGAGGGACTTGTGATCGAACTGCTCCATTTAAGGAAGGCCGCGTGAAGCTGAAAGATATCGACGCTAAGATGCGTCTCATTGAATTTGAGGAATTCAAGAAGGCTCGGGTGACTATGACTGAAACCAAAAAGAGAGTGAACTTGAAAATATTTGACAACACCCATCTCGCGTCGCTCAGGCCTGATGGCCATCCTGGTCTGTACAGGGAGTTCCATCCACTGCGTAAAAACGTGAAAGTTCATGACTGTCTGCATTGGTGCTTGCCTGGACCAATTGATTCTTGGAATGACTTGATTATGGAGATGGTGCTGCGCAGTTGAGTTGCTCATATACACTATCAATTGGTAACCATATCTACATTAGCCGAATAGTTTTATTTTCGAACAATTCTCGACGGATGTATTGTATGTATATGTGATTATGGAGTTTGATCTATTTAGCAAACTTCTAATCTTTTGATTTTGCACCTTGACAGTAGTCCCAGTACTAGTCATTTATGTTTACATGTAGTAGCATTCCTTAATACTGGTTGTAAGTTGCAACTTGCAAGGCTGCAGCTGCAGGAGGACTTGCAATGTGCTGCATTTCCTCTGCGCTGCTGCAGGGCTGGCAGTGTGCTGCTTCATCTTATTTTGGCTTCAGTGAAGCTCAGATTGGTCTTGTTTTTTCTGTTCCTGCAAGCTTCAACCTTAGACCAGGATGGTTATTTTTGGATCTCAGACTTTACCTACATGATTTTGAATCTTTGATGGTGGGTCTCTTTTGGGGTTCAAGTATATTAGTATTATTTTCCTTGCTTGCTTAACAATGAGGTTAGATCTAGAGGTAGTGGAACTAGTCCCATCATCACAAATCACAATTTCCCATCAACACTTTGCAACATTGGGAAGTGTGGTGTGGGTGGACCCTCTGTGCTCTGTTTCAGCTTCCTTACTTTTTGTTGTTTTTCATGAGTAATAAAGTTGTGTACCTGCCATATTTTATTGTATGTCTCCTAGACAACAATCATACCTATTGTGCAACATTATGAAGAACCTAAAACAAAGTTGCCCAAAGTGTGTGTATCCTAATCTAAAATTTTCTGTAAGAGCGACTGCAGTGGTGCGACTAAACCCAAAGATCAAAGACCAAAAAAAAAGACCAAATTTTAATCTGGTCCGTCGTGTGACGCAGTGGGTGGAGAGTATATTTGGTCGAGCGGGGATTATAAGTTCGCCTGGTGTGGGGCGTAAACTTTATCCCCGCCCGACCAAAAAGAAAAAAACAAAAAAAAAAAAAAAAAAAAAAAAATGGGGCGTTGATATAGTCCCGCCGGGAGTGGGGCGAACATATAATGTTCGCCCCACCTCCCAGCGGGACTATATCAACGCCCCAAAAACAATAAAAAAAAAAAAAAAAAAACGGGCGAACATTATACCACCGCTTGGCGTGGGGCGAACATTTTAAACCCGTCTGATGTGGGGCGAACATTTTATCACCGCTTGGTTTTGGGGCGAACATTATATCCCCGCTCGACCAAATTTGGGTTTAGTCTTTGGTCCCGACCAAATATAATCGCCACGTTCATTTAGTCTGGGATTTGGTCTTTGGTCCGTCCCACTACGTCTGGTTCAGGGACCAAAAAAATGGGTATAGTCGCCCACTGCAGTCGCTCTAATGATCTAAATTCTCCCTTAATCTCTGCCTTGTGACCCATAATTTTCAGTCTTATGATAAAAAGAGGAAAAGAGATTCTTTAACTTCAAAGGAGTACTTTGAACAGAGTATCTTTCTGTAATGTCCCCTCACTAGTTTTGTTTTAGTGGATAAACTTCTTTTAAATATATATTATTACTGTATGTCTTCTAGATCCCAGTGATAGTTCCTGTGCTCCATTAATGTCCCTTTTATAAAATCTCAGACAAGAACCCCTACAGAAATTATTTTATATATCAGTTCCCAACTGAATTTTTTAATGGGGTATAAATATTTCCAACCAACATCTGTCCAACTATATATTTTAATGACATGATCAAGAAAATGACAACAAGTAACTGGTGTTCGTGGATTCACATTTTTTATGGGGCCTTTGCCCCTGTCAACTTAAAAATGTGCAGGAATTGTTCCATGAAATTCTAAATATGCAGATAGGAAACGTATACCGGATATAAGACCAGGGAGTAAGCTGTTATTTGTATCACATCATTACCTACTACCCGTACGTCGGTGGAAGTTATCAAATCAACATCTTGAGAGTAAAAAAGAAAAAAAAACAGTAAGGTGGTTGCCCTGGTTGGTGCATGTTTTTGAGTCTTTTTATTTTGGCTTGTTTCTTTAAATCAAGGTACATTGAGTACTTAAAAAGTGTAATGACATGTTTTGGAAAGTAAACATGTGTTGATGCAATCACTCCATTTATCTTCCTGTCTTTACTACTTCTACTTTTTTTTCTTTTTCTCTACACATTTCAGTGTTGTTTGATTTGTTGAGAGCAAAAAATGGTGAAGGAGATGATGAATAATAAGTTTGAGTGGAACAACCCATCTTCTTCTTCTTCTCATTTGAAGCAAAACCATGTTTTGGTGAAGCTTGTTGTTTCAGTTCTTTTAGTGGGTGTTGCATTTCGCTTGTTGTATACTGGTTCTTTTGATGTTCTTCCTTATGTTGAAGAAACAGCAACAACAATTACTACAAAAGTAGTAGAGGCGGCAGAAGTTCCTGCAAGTAATTATGTGGTTGAAGAAGATTCATTACTTCCTACAACTGATGTTTCAGTTGAAGAACAAGAAGAAGAAGAGGCACCAGCTACTGCAAGTAATGCTGATGATGGTGAGGTACAAGAGGAGTACACCCAAGATCAGTTTTCTCAAAAAGGTGTGTGATCTTTCAGTTCATTACTTGATTTTTGAGTTTGGGTTTTTGATATTTCTTGTGATCTGTGTGCATATGAATGTTAATTTTGTTCCCATTGACAAAATTTTGGAAATGCATGGCCTGATCTATGAGTTCAGTATGATGCATTCACATTTAGCTGAATTCTTGCACTAGTGGTTGAGATTGTTGTGAAATTGATTCAATTGCATGTTTCAATGTTTGCAGCTGCAACAATTGAAGTTTCTGAAAAATGTAATCTCTTTGTTGGGGAGTGGGTGCCGGATCCATTAGGTCCATTGTACTCATATGAGAGCTGTCATTTCATTACTGATGATCAGAATTGCATGAAAAATGGGAGGCCTGATTCAGGGTACTTACATTGGAGATGGAAGCCCCGGGGTTGCGAAATACCACGGTTTAATGCGGAGAGATTTCTTGAGATGATGCGGGATAAATCGTGGGGATATATAGGTGATTCGATTGCTCGCAACCATGTTCAGTCGTTGCTGTGCATTCTCTCCAAGGTACAATTAGTATTACAAATAGCATTACCAGTGAAATTGGAAATTGGTAATTCCTCCGTGTTCTGCTAGGGAGTAAAGGTCTTTGATAATTTTGATTTGTCATGCATCTTAGGTGGAAGTAGCGGACGAGGTTTACCACGACGAAGAGTACAGATCCAAAAGATGGCATTTTCCCTCCTACAACTTCACCCTCTCAGTTATCTGGTCTCCGTTCCTTCTTAAGTCAGAGATTTTCGAAGATATGTATGGAGTATCGACTGGTGAAATTCAGTTACATCTCGATAAACTGGATGAGAAATGGACTAGTGAATATGAGAGTTTCAATTACGTTACAATTGCTGGTGGGAAATGGTTTCTCAAAACCGCGGTATATCATGACAACAACACGGTATTGGGTTGCCATTATTGCTCAAATAGCAAGTTGACAGAATTCGGAATTGATAATGCTTATCGTAAAGCCATTAAGCTGGTTTTCAACTTCATCAGTAACTCTCATCACAATGCCGTAGTTTTGTTCAGGACAACCACACCGGATCATTTCGAGAATGGAGAATGGTTCAGCGGAGGGACTTGCAACCGAACAGTTCCGTATAAAAAAGGTGAGATAAGATTGAACTATATCGATTCTGTAATGCGCAAAATCGAGTTAGAAGAATTCAAGAGCGCAGCAACTACTTCAGGATCCGTAAGAAGAGCAAAATTAAAACTCTTAGACACTACCCTGCTTTCAACACTCAGACCCGATGGACATCCTGGTCCATACAGGCAGTTTAATCCGGAAAAAAATGCCACGGTTCAGAATGATTGTCTGCATTGGTGTTTGCCTGGACCGATCGATTCCTGGAACGATTTGGTCATGGAGATGGTGATGCGTGACTGACATTTCCAGATACAGGTTATGCACTTTTTATATTTGTACTCCAATTTCTGTAATAGATTATGATGCGCTTGTTATCTTTCTCATTGCTCTTCAATATTTCGCTATGTAAATACTTTCAGTAAAAGATATACATATGGTTCATTTGGAATTACCCTGAGAATCCACTCTTATATTATATAAACAAAACTTCGGTTCCCAATCGGTCAGTCACGTGGCCTACTCGGTTTTTCGTGCTGAAGAAAAGGAGTTGTGTTCTACTCTTTTCTTTCTTTATATATTTCCTTGCTGTTTTCTTCTTGTAAAGAGAGACTGGTGAAGAAGCAGATGGTGAAATTTGAATGCAACCCAGTTTCAGTTATTAAGCAAAATCATGTTGTTGTGAAGTTCGTTACCATTTCGCTTGTTTTTCTGTCAGTTGTTGCTTTTCATTCCTTGTACTCTTATTCTTTCCAAGTTGCTCCTTTTGTTGAAGCTCCTGTAAGTAATGGTGCTGAGATTCAAGAGAAGAACCCGCGACATCAGAATCCTCCAAAAGGTAATCATCTTAGTAGAGTTCAGTACTTTTATGGCCTGATGGGTGTTGTTTTGGCTTTACGCTTACTTGATGTCTGCGACATTTCGAATCTCATTTTAATGAGATCTACGAGTTCAGTTGTGGTTTAGAGAATGCCTAGCTTTTTGAATTCTAGTACTAATAGTTGAGATTGCCGTCTGTTATTGTTGTTGTGTACTGATTTATGTATGTTCGAATACTATTGTTGAACAATTGCAACATTCAGGAAACTGTGATCTTTTTATTGGGGATTGGGTGCCAGATCCATTAGGTCCAGTTTACAGTAATGAGAGCTGTCATGTAATTATTCCTGGTCAGAACTGTATGAAGAATGGAAGGCCAGATTCAGGGTACCTATACTGGAGATGGAAACCACGGGATTGTGAGATACCACGGTTTAATGCGGAGAGATTTCTTGAGATGATGCGGGATAAATCATGGGGATTCATTGGTGATTCAATTGCTCGCAACCATGTTCAGTCATTGTTCTGCATTCTCTCTAAGGTACATTTAGCATTACAGATTGCATTTCTGCCAAGAACCAAGTAAAGGTGGTTGAAAGTTTTGGTTTATTATGCATCTCAGGTGGAAGCAGCAGATGAGGTTTACTACGACGAGGAAGGCAGACCAATAAGATGGTACTTCCCCTCCTATAACTTCACCCTGTCTGTTATCTGGTCTCCTCTCCTTCTTAAAGCAGCTATATCCGAAGATAAGCATGGGGTATCAAGCAGTGACATACAATTACATATTGATAAACTAGATGAGCAGTGGATACATGAGTATCATAATTTCAATTATGTCACAATTTCTGGTGGGAAATGGTTTCTCAAAACCGCGATATATCATTACAACGATACAATCGTAGGTTGCCATTACTGTTCATCTCATAGCAACTTGACAGAATTCGGATATGACAAGGCTTACCGTCAAGCCATTAAGCTGGTTTTCAACTTCATCATCGAGTCCAACCACAGTGCTGTGGTTCTGTTCAGGACAACAACTCCGTCTCACTTCGAGAATGGAGAATGGTTTAGTGGAGGGACTTGCAATCGGACAACGCCGTATAAAGAAGGTGAGATAAGGGTGGACAATGTTGATTCTGTAATGCATGACATCGAGCTAGAGGAATTCAACAGTGCAGTAACAAGTTCAGGATTCAAAACACGAGTAAAACTAAAACTGTTAGACACTACCCAGCTTTCATCACTCAGACCTGATGGACATCCTGGTCCATACATTCACTTCTACCCGTTCGCGAAAGATAAGAAGGCTGTAGTTCAAAATGATTGTTTGCACTGGTGCTTGCCTGGACCGATCGATTCTTGGAACGATTTAGTCATGGAGATGTTGATGCATGAATGACTGACATTTCCAGATACCTGTTATATTTGTACTCCAATTCTGTAACATCGAACCATTTGTTCGTGCTCTATAATGTTCAACCAATTCGCAATGTACATACCCTCCGTACATGTTTCATTTGTAAATTTGCTAAGAACATGTTTGTTTTCTCCTGACTCACCTGACTTATCTGGATCTGACTGAAATCACCTGACTCATCTGGATCTGACTCGATATATTTGTAATTTGAGTCAGATCTGACTCAAAAATATGAGTCAGTGGTTTGTTCCCATGAGTCAGGGGTATTTTATTACCTGACTCAAATGGGTCCGAGTCAGAGGTTACGTCTGACTCAGATCGCGAGTTAGATCTGACTCAAAATTAAAAACAAACGATCTGACTTGGATCGAGTCAGAGACCAAGTCAGATCCAGACCACGAGTCATCAGAAAACAAACATGCTCTAAGATTCCACCTTTCTGGAGAAAAACTGAACTTTGATACCCATGTGAAGACTGAATCAGAAACACCAAATTCAGTGAATATTATACAAATATTCGTTGAAACGTGGGAACAAGATATTAGTGCGGATTCATTAGTTCCATGTAAAGAACCTCTATTTCTATCCCCTGCACGACCCTAATTTACCCTAGTTTGATTGGGGCCAAACATTTTAATTAGGGGCCATAACTTTTTATTTGCACCCTAATTTTTTTAGGGGCGTATTAATCCGATGTTGAAAAGACTGTTTACCCTTTACTAAATACAAATCTTAAAAACCTTTAACCCTTAATCCTAAGCCCCAATTCATTTCTAGTTCTAAACAAAAAGATCACTCATCTCCTCTCACCCTCTCGACTCTTCTCTTCTCCTCCATTAACGACTCCAAGAAGAAAAAAAAAATCTTCACCCGAAAAATTCCAGTTACAGTAAAAAGGTCGTCAATTCGACAAGCCTAAAACCTAACGATTTTTCAAATGCATGTAGAGACCATAAAACATCGTTAGGGTATATGATGATCAAGATAACGACCATATTTCTGGTTTCATATTTTTTACCCTAGATTAGAGTCGTTAGCATAATATAGAAACCTATGACGATCCTCTATGGACGACCCTTTTTTAAAGGTCAACGACCCCAGGTGAAAAACAAACAGCCTCTATGTCCCAAAAATTTCAGAGTCGTCTTGGTATAGACACACAAAATAACGACTCTTTGTGACCCAAGGTAAGAGTCGTCAGGGTATATCATATTACCCTGACGATTTTTCGTAACCTGGAAAAGTTGCAGGTTTAAGTCGTCAGGGTAAATCATATTACCCTGACGATTTTTCATAACCAGGAAAAGTTGCAGGTTTGAGTCGTCATTTTTGGTGTCAATACATTGACGACTTTATAGAGTCGTTTGGGTATACATCCCACGACATTGACGACTCTTTCTCTGTGTTGTGACATATATCCAATCCATGGGAGAATTTAAGATAATGTTACCATCAACACAATCATCTTGAACCTTCTCCAACATCATTTCCCCTACTTGAATTACTCATTTCTAAAAACCCCAAGTTTTCCTCTAAAACCTCCTCTTCTACTTCTCAACTCAACTCAAAAAAAAAAAAAAATTAAAATAAATAAATCTGATTTTAATCTAACATAATCTAACCACACTAATTAAATTAACTTTATTAAGTTTTAATACTAATCATTCAGGGGCATTTTAGCTATTTAGAAAAACTTTTGCTAAGGGGTGACCCAAATTAGGTTTGGGTGACCTTTTTTGTCCTCTAGTGGAAGGCCCTCAATTAATATCTCTGGCCCCCAATCAAACGAGGTAATTTAGGGATGGTCATTTTCTCTACCCAAACCCATCCCCATGGGACGCGTCCCGTTTGGGTAGGGTTTTACCCACACAAATGGGGATGGAGTCGGGTATGGGTAATACCCGAAACCTAAGCCACGGGGATGGGTGGGGACAGGATTCAAGGTCCCCGCCCCATACCCGCCCCGTACCTTTCATAACTTAGGGATTTAGACTTTTATGCAACAATGTGTATAATTTTTATACTTCCACCACTTAGTCGAGCTTGCTTTCATTTATCATATTCTTGATCGTTCTTGTACATTCATCGCTTTCATTCTTTTGTTGTGATCAGACACATTCTCTAAAAGTTAAAATAGAGAAAATAAAGCGGATAACGAAATGGTTAACGTGGACGGAAATAAATGGTTAACGTGAATGAGAAAGGAAAAAACAGAAAAACTAATAAGTCATTAACATATTCTTTTGTTCACTTTAAGATAAACTATTGAGTTTAAGATTTCAGAATGCATTGTTCTTACGTTATTATTTTTGTTTGAATCATATTTAAGTTTTGATTATAATCAAATTTATGTATTAACTCAGTGTTACGGGTAACTCATGGAAAACCCGCCCCATATGGGTATTCCCCGTACCCGCCCCGCCCCAATTCATATGGGTAACGGGACGGGGATGTTTTTTTTTTAACGAACGGGGCAGTGACTGGGATTGGCATACCCGTCCCATGACCATCCCTACCCTAATTGGTTAATTTCATTTTCTTTTAACCTGATATTCAATACATGCCTTGAGGCATTCTCCCATCTATGACTGTAATATAGCCAAGCCAAGAGCCACCAAAAACTATCACCGATAACCGAAGCCTTTAGTTCAGGAGCGGGTGCCAGGTAGGCTACAAATTTAATCTCATAAAATAATGGCTAAAGTTTTACGCCGGCTTGCCTGGTAAGTAAAACCTGCACAACGGAATGAGAAAATCCTCGGCACATTCCGTGCCGCATTTGTTTTTGGTACATAAGATATAGTAGTCACCACATCAATGGAATTATGTATTCGCGACCAATAAAGCGGATATACTCACATCTCTGCTCAGGCTGCAGGGCTACAGGGGATTCTCCCTTCACAATCTGTTAGGATGATTTCACATGTTCACGATTTCGAGGGACAACAATCAATAATTTCTCGATAGATAGGCAAATGAACCAAACAGAACTTTTCCGAAGGAAAACCCAGGACGGGGCTGAAAAGGTAATCGGGCTTGTCGTTCGCCACTAAGAATGGAGAGTTAACAAGAACATCGGAACCAAACACCACTCTACACCTACATGCCATCAAGTAACAACCGTCTCGAGTAGGACTAGCAACTCAGGCTACGAGGGAAAGGGAAGCACAAGCACCAGAGACAACTCGTTCCAAGTGAACACGTTGAGCGCGAACATGATTTTACATGTTTACAATTTCGAGGGACAACAATCGATACCTTCTCGATAGATACGCGTACAGAAACCAAACGTGACATGACTGAAGAGGTAATCGGGTTTTTCGTTCACCGCTAAGAGCGGAGAGCCAACAAGCACACATGAACCAAACACCGCTCATACGCCAAAATGTATTGTCCATCAAGCAACAACCGTCTCTAGTAGTACTAGCAACACAGGCCAAAGAGGGCAAGGGAAGCACAAGCATCAGAGACAAATCATTCCAAGTGACCACCAAAAACTATCACCAACAGGGAATAACATCCCCTGGATCAATGGGACAAAAATTTGATTTCTCTTATATTTCTGGTTGTATCACCTATACAACATAAAAATTAAACTTAAATCCTGGAGCCATCTCTTGACTATAATGCTTCCCGCATCAAAATAACTCACTAGCTATGACCGGTATGGCTAGGGAAGCGCAAAGATTGTGCATTAAGCTAGCGTAGCTAGCCTAATCAGTGTTCCGCCGTGATGGCGCTACACTGGATGGACCATGAAGCGCTAAGATGGCGGAACCCTACAGGGCCATTAAAGTGCTAGGATGACGTTACATTGTAGAGTCAATGGACAAGTAATGAAGCTTATTTACCGACACAATGAAGCTTCATTGACGAAGACAAGACAAGGCCAAATTAACAAATACAACATGCGATGTTTGCATTGATGGATATCCATGAATTGAATTGGTTGAAACTCAAGGATGATGCGAGAGTGTAAAATAGGCCAAGAGTTGTCATATGAATTAGTCCAAGGTTGTTAAAAGTTTGGAAAGTGCAAACAAGCTAATGATGCTTGAGTATGCATCACTATTGTCAAGCAATTGGCTAAGTGAAGCATATGAAGCATGAATAACCAGAATGAACTAAGGAAATTGCATAGATGATCGTAACACAATGTTAGTTGTACGTTGGTTTATGCCAAGACAACTATAGGGCCATGTTGGTTGTGTATTGATTCAAGGACAAAATTCAGTAATGCGCAACGGTGGCACATTATAGCTCAAGAGACGGTTACAAGTTGGTTAGTGTATTTACAAGCATGCCAAAGTTACAAGACAAGGATGAACAGTTATAGAGGAAGTTTTTGACCGTACAAGAGTGTTCATAACTACTTTCGAACATGTGTTGAAAGTTGGCTCGAGTTTGGCCAAGTATGCATAGTTATTGGCGGTTATGGAACTACCTTATAGGACAGATGGTTGTTCAATGTGTGTATAAGTGTTGTGCATGGTTTTGGCTATGTTGAATAGCGTGAGAGACATTTTCAATCAGTAGGAGATGAAAGTCTAGCAAAAGGCTAGGCCTTGAGAGAGTTAAGTCCTCAATGGTGAGGCATTTGTAGTCAAGGTACATGGACAAGTTTTGTTTATCTTCCTTTGATGCAATAAAATGGGTTTATTGTGTTATATATTTGTGTTCATTGTGTTACTTGTTGATACATGAAAAAATATCCCCTTAACGAGTTGGAGGTGCCCCTAAGAATAGAGGTGAACTTGGGTTAGATGTAGGACTTGGGGACTAAACCTAAGCCCAAACAGAAGATACCCATAAAGGATGGGAGGATAAAGGAGGAATTAATGAAGAAGGGAGAGGCTATGTTAAAGAACGACACTAAGGGTAATTAAGAGGTATTAGGACATGTGTCATGAAGTAATAAAAATAGGGGCTTTTAGGAAAGCCTATAAAAGAAAGGACAAGGTACAATGGAAAAGGAACTCTTTCTTACTATTATTGGAATTGTGAGTTCATGTGTAGTAGTTAGGACGGGTAGGACCTAAACTGAAATTCACCCCTCAACATTTGGCGACCACACCCGGAGGCTCGTGCCTAGCTTACGAATTACACACATAGGAGGCGCCGCTTCGGATACTACAGGAGATCAAGCGGCCGACCATCCCATTAACCTCGATCAGGTAACATTAGAGGACGATGACAGCGAGTAAGAAACACCGATCCTAGGTGTCATCAAGCAATCAGTGAACCATAAATCTCGACCAGCGAAACCCATGCCACTAACTCTACAAGGCATGCAGGAAGAACTGAAGAAACGTGCTCGAAGGAGACTACAGTTGGAAAACTGGATAACGCAAGCAGTTGAAGCAGGACAAAGTGTCCCTGAAGAAATAAGAAAAGATGATAGACGCAAGGCTGATAAGACAGCAGTAGCAGCGCAAAAGGAGATCGTCGAATACCTAAAGCAGAACTACCATATAATAAAACAAGACAATCGATGCCACGTGAGTAGCCCATATCCCGTACACATCCGAGGGTACTCATACCCCCAAAGATTATACCTCCCCAAAATTCAAAATATACGAAGGCTAGGGAAACGCGGGAACATCTCAGCCGATTTCTATCATCCATGAACGACAGAGCCAATGATGAAAAACTATGCTTAAAAGAATTTCCCAAGTCACTCACGGGCACAGCGTTCTCCTGATATGACAATCTAAAAGAAGAAAGCGTGGATTCCTGGAAAACCTTGTCCACACTCTTTTTCTGGAAGTTTTATTCGGCGAAAATAAAGATCACAGCAACATACCTAAGCAAGAGTGGACAGCGGGTAGGAGAAGAAGTAGGAAAATACATCTCGCGGTTCCGACGATTGACATTGTATTGCCACGAAGACATCAACGAGGAAGCACTCGTCGAAATTTATGTACGAGGAATGATCCCAGCCTTCAAAGGGGGTCTGATTAATTTTAAGTTCTAGACCTTTGTAGAACTAGAGGAAGCATCTAATAGGATCGCCGACTGCATAGAAGAAGCACCCAAAGACTCTATCTGGCGTACTACGATTGGCACCGTGGAAGAAACCTCATTTGATGCAAGGCCCATGGTCAGCAGGGAAATTAGGGGTCGGTCCCAAAGCGACGACAGGAACCAAGGAAGGGGCGGAAGAGGAAGACGCGACCATAAAATACTACCCCCTCTCCCTTGTAGCAAAGATCGCGTAGTCAAACTTTTAAATCAATGGATCGCCGAAGGAGAAATTCAACTGCTCTAAACCACAGTGGATATCAACAAGATGGACAAAAGCTCGCCTGATTATTGTCATTATCATCGGAGGATGGGGCACCCGACGGAAGAATGCTTTGTCATTAGAAGCATATTTGAACGAAAGCGGGTGGCCGGGGAACTCGAAAACACGAAACAAACAATCGTGCATGATTCGTTTCCCCGTCACTAACCCAAAGGAGAAGGGAAAGGGAAGAATCGAAGTATGAGCTAGCGATTTGTAAGCAACTTTATCTATTCTTTTGTTTTTCTTTCAGAAAAAAAAAAAAAAAAAAAAAAAAAAAAAGGCTTTCATAATCAATAAGTAAGCATCACAAAAGTCTCAGAATAGCCAAGGGCGCTTGATTGACAGACGAAATTTACAAAAGGTCCCGAGGGTGCTAAAGGCGCTCGGTTGACTGATAAAAGGTCTCAGGATAGCCAAAGGCGCCTGATTGACTGACGAAATTTACAAAAGGTCCCGGGATGCTAAAGGCGCTCGGTTGACTGACAAAAGGTCTCAGGACAGCCAAGGGCACCTGATTGACTGACGAAATTTACAAAAGGTCCCGGGGATGCTAAAGGCGCTCGGTTGACTGATAAAAAGTCTCGGTATAGCCAAAGGCGCCTGATTGATTGACGAAATTTACAAAAGGTCCCGGGGATGTTAAAGGCGCTCGGTTGACTAACAAAAGGTCATAGGATAGCCAGAGGCGCCTGTTTGACTAACGAAATTTACAAAAGGTCCCGGAGATGCTAAAGGTGCCCGGTTGACTGACAAGGTCTCAGGATAGCCAAGGGAACCTGATTGACTGACGAAATTTACAAAAGGTCCCAGGGATGCTAAAGGCGCTCGGTTGACTGACAAAAGGTCTCTGGATAGCCAAAGGCGCCTGATTGACTGACGAAATTTTTAAAAGGTCTCGGGGATGCCAAAGGCGCCCGTTTGACTGAAGAAATTTACAAAAGGTCCCGGGGATGCTAAAGGCGCTCGGGTGCCCAACAAAAGGCTCCAGTAACGCCAAAGGCATCCGATCGACCAATGGGCACGAAAGGAAAAACGGGAAAAGGCACGTTTTATCAACGCCTGCCAACCCAACATCCCTCTGAATGGAAGGAAACAAAAAAGAAGGGGGGGAGGAGTGTAGGCGCATTTAACTAACGCCAGCCCCGCCCAACACCCCTTAAAGGGGGGAATATGCGCGTTTTAATAACACCCGCCCACCCCAAAAGCCTCTAAAAACAAAAAACAAAAAAAAAGGGGAATAGGCGCGTTTTAATAACGTTTCCCTTACCACCCTCGCAAAAAAAAAATGGGGGGCGCGTCCACCCCACCCAACAATCCTTTACTACAAACGAACATAATAACACATTCAAGCTAAAAACAGCAATTCTGACTATTTCCTCACATGCATATTCATGAATATAAAACAGTCAACAAAATGCCAGCAACAAGAGAAATTAATATAAACACCAATGAAGTATTCCATAATGAAATACCGGCAAAAGAAAATAATCCAAATACCAACGTCCCACAATAAACATTAAGTCTAAACATGGATAAAGTCCAACAAAAAAAAATCAAAGCTTCTCCAACTCCCGTCGTTTCTCCTCGAGCTCAGCTAGGATCTCCGCTTCAGCGGCCTCGGCTCGCAATACCTTGTCATTTGCCAAGCCAACATCTGTAAGCAACAGGTTCAACACTACCCTCTTACTAGAAGTCGTCTCCGAGCACTTTTGAAGCTTCCCCTCCAGTTGAGAAATTTGGCTGGTAAGACGACCGCGAAGACCATTAATTGCGGCTCTTCACCTTTACCAACAGCTCCTTCAACCACGCCACGGGAAAATTGACATTAAGCGCAGATTGTACAGAAGCCTCCCAGCTACGCAGCCTTGCCTCGTCGACAGGATCATCCCCCATATGTGCAAGCTGATCCGCAATCTCCAGGAGATTCCTAGTCATGTAGCACAAGATAGGAATACCCAATAGACCCACCTTCGCCATATGACAGCCACCGCGCTCAACAATGTCTCTATAAGTAGCATCAAGAGTAGTTGGAACCCAGAAGCCGTGAAGAAGAGTGTGGGTAGAAGGATCCACCCTAGCCTCGGCAGCACTCACCACCAAAGGGAAGCGAAACTGCGCGTCCTCTAGGTCTGCCGTTACAACAGGGATGGTCGGAGCATCAGTGGGAGGAACGTTAGCCTTCTTCTATGTAAGAACAGACGAATCACCATCATCCACCTTAGTGCACTTAAAGGACCCATCGCCACTATGGACCACGTGCCTGGCAATGTCCATGTCGGGTTTCGCGGCCTCTTTTCTTTTCTTACCCATGTCCTAACACCAACAACAACATGTCAACGAAAGGAAGGGAAAATGAACAACAAAAATGTACGTAATAAATAACAAGGGAAGAAGAAATGAGGAAAACCAACCTCGGGAATCGACGAGCCTAGCGGAGTATCAGCAACTATAGGACGAGACACGGAGGAACTATAGGAAGATTCAGAGTCACTAGTGGAAGCACCATTGCAAAACCAACTGAGATTTATATATAAATAAAAAAAAGGTGAGAAGAGGAAGGTAAAGAGAGAGGAATGACAAAAACAAAGACACGTATTCAATAGGAAGCTACCTGCAGGATCATTAACGTCTAATACCACGTGGGATGAGGACCCACCAAAAACAGACCGACTAGAACCAGAAGGGCTCATTAATTGCAAAACGGCACTGGGAGACACAAGAAGTTCACCCCTGCCATGAACAATTTCATCCCGAAGTGGGTGAATTGCGTAAAGGCACAGCGATACCCATCCAGCCCCTAAAAGGAGGGTATAACCCCCAAATCTCTCAACTGGTCCATAAACGAGGGAGTTGGGCTGCCGCTCACGTCCCTCGGGGGTTGCGATGCGCTCCTCCTATGACTTTGACGTGACTGAAAAGGCGCGCTATTAGCAGAGGAACAAGGTCGCGGAGCAGAAGACTGATTTGGTTCCCACCTGGCTTTCTTCTTTAAACCACTCTCAGTCCAATCACATTCGGGCATGTTTAAGTATTCTTCCATCACGTAAGAAGGGGCTTTCCACCCTAAGCGATTGGAAGGAGGAGCTCCCTAGGGAAGTGATTTCCGCCATCCATCTCAATCAAAATAAAGCGTGGAAACATAATGACATAACATAAAAAGCACAAAAAATGTATATATATCAAGTACCTGGGGCGCCAAAGGACTAGTGGACGTCTTCACATCTAATCGCGGAGGTTTTCGGTCGGAAAACGCCCCTTTCTCTGGCTTCGCAGGTTCATGAACATCGGGCGGGGCCCAAGAGGTAACCACAGGATCCGAGCGACCTTTGTTTGTTGGAATGAGACGATGCTCGGCAGCCACGGCATCATCAAGCTTGATTCGACCAGACACATGAAGCTCTCGAAGATCTTGGACAGTCAGATAACGAGGGGAGAAGATTCGCGCAAAAGAAAGTTCAAAGCTCGACACCTTAAAAAATCATGATACTCGTGGGCTCTCTAGGTAACCGCCAGGGGCCGTGCGGGGATGGGTTGCTTGAACGAAAAACCGATCCCCCGATCATACAAACAAGTCGCCCCTTTGAAGTCATAGCGGTTGAAGCTGGAGACAATGTCTTCAACGTTAGACCTATCTGGAGGAGGAAACCTAGGAGGAACCCCCTGATCAAACCCAACTTGTCGAGCCACGCGATTAGGATTATACGACATAGCAATGAATTTACCGGCATAAAAACCAGAGAGATAACCAGGTAGAACAACCATCACTGAATCAAAGTCCGTTGCCGATAAAGGCTTTGAGGAATCCAACTCAACATCAAAAGGAGCTAGAAAGTCATAATGCGTCGGACCTGAGCGATCATCTTGGTAAGGAAATGGTTCGAAATCCTTAGCTATATCCAGATGCTTGCCTAAATCGCCCTTCGGTATTTTCCCCTTCATGTTCCACAAAGCCATCTGCGGATAGATATAGACAACGGGAAGCTTCTTCACTGAACCATCACCCTGTTTAACATCTTCTTCACGATGGATGACGAGGTCATTTGGTTCAGGCACGCATGTGGGGACATGTTCCCAGTACCAAGCCTGCATAAAGGAAGCAGGGATGTAGGTATCGATATTATGGGATGAGCCTACCGTCTGGAGATCCCGGCAGAACAAGTCAAGATGACGATACAAGCCGCCTAAAAACATAGGTGCGAGTGGAAAAGAAATACCGCGGGATAACAATACCTCCATCGGCACGAGCTCACCTTTAATGGTATCTTGGGGACTGTACTCAAACACATCATGGCAAAGCCAGAACAGGATAAAAGCAGCTAACTCCACGCAGGGATTCTCCTCCTTACGCTTGCAGGGGAACGCTTTCTTATCAACTATCTGGGGAGCCCAATACTTCAACCACAGAGGGAAAGAGGCACGATGGTTGACCTTGACAACCCACTCGGGAACAGTTCCGGTGGATTGGATGGACCATGGATTGCCTCATGAGCGAAAAGAGATGGACAACAGTCGATCGCCGGACGAGCGTTTAGGAGGCGCCTTCTTCTCCTCTACCCACTTGGCTTTCCCTATCCTGGATGAGGGTGCCCCCTTTTTGGGAGCAGCCTCTTCACCTTTAACCTACTCCGGAGGCGCTTGGGTCTTCCGAACCAGTTCATGGCGAGAATCATCTTTACACTTTAGCAAATAAGTACACAATTCCTTTTCTTCATCATTTAGCGCTCCGAAAACAGCCGCCTACTCATATGAATGACTACCATGGACCGGCAGCCCTGTAAGGGCGACTACATCCTCTAAAACGATGGTCACTTCTCCCCATGCTGTGAGAAGGTTATGAACCGGAGGAATCCAACGCAAAAGAGCCGCGTCATATCACGAATGCACCTGTTTACTTCCCGCTTAAGAGACGAAAGTATAGCTTCCTCGATGCTGGCCCGCTGGAGTGCAGCGACATGGTCGGGGTTGGAGCGTATACGAGCTGCCCAAGGTGGCCACATTGGATGAGTTTTCGACTTGGACCGAATATCAATATGGGGGAGATTGTAATCTCCACGATGAATAGCCATCCGTGGGACGTGTTTAAACGTAAAAGCATCCATGCTCTCCGATGCGGGTTGCATAAGCCATATGGGAGCAGGAGGGTAAGTCAGCACATGAGGGTTTAACAGGCGAGAAACAAAGACATCTTCTAAAGGAAAAGCGCGTTTACCTCCGCGGAATTCCCTTAACCTCAGCGCGCGCTTCAAAGGGGGACCACTCGTGAAATTGGCGATTGTATATAATCTGTCATCTGCTGGAGCGGGCAAAATGATCTCTTCATGGTCAAGATGCTCCGTTTTTTCAGAGCTATTAGGCTGTTCGGACTCATTACTCTCGTCAGACGATGGACCGCTAGAGGAACTACTAGACATGGCGAGTGTATGTGTATGTTCAGAAAGAGGAAAGAAGAAAAAGCATTAGGGGAAAAATGGATTGACAGCTCTATATATAGGGAGCTTTGAGGTAAAATGTGGCAGTTACTAAGAGGAAGTGGTAACCGTCAGAAACTGAAAAGGGAGAAAGGTTTTTCACGATGGGAAATCAAAGCGTCGCCCACGATCGCAGATTTGATAAGACAAGGAAATCTGCTGTGAAAGAAGGAAAACGCCTAAAGGAGATTCTTTTGACTATTGGATCATCTGATAATTGATCCAATAGTCAGGGGACTAATGTTGATACATGAAAAAATATCCCCTTAACGAGTTGGAGGTGCCCCTAAGAATGGAGGTGAACTTGGGTTAAGATGTAGGACTTGGGGACTAAACCCAAGCCCAAACAGATGATACCCATAGAAGATGGGAGGATAAAGGAGGAATTAATGAAGAAGGAAGAGGCTATGTTAAAGAACGACACTAAGGGTAATTAAGAGGTATTAGGACATGTGTCATGAAGTAATAAAAAGAGGGGCTTTTAGGAAAGCCTATAAAAGAAAGGACAAGGTACAATGAAAAAGGAACTCTCTCTCTTACTATTATTGGAATTGTGAGGTCATGTGTAGTAACTAGGATGGGTAGGACCTATACTGAAATTCACCCCCTCAACATTTCTGACTTAGTGAGATTGTCAAATGGGTTGATGCATGGCAAACCTCTTATGCTTCTGGGGACATAAAGAGTTAGAGAAATGAAGAAAGACTTCCGTTATGTGAAACTCTAAGAGTAAAGGCTGATCCATATTTTGATGCAAGTGCGAAAGGCTGAGTACTTATGAGTGAAGTTGTTTCACTGAACACAGTGTATTACCAGTCAATAGTCATGTCTCATGAAAAATTTAGGCCGCAAAATGGGCATGTGATACTAACCACGTACTAGCCCATAGTGGTTTGTCTTGGCCCATTCAGTATGGCGGTGAGGGTGTCATCTTCCTCCACCGGTCCCTCTGTACCCAAATCCCGGTGAGAGAATTTAGCTGCCTAATCTCTCAATCTTCCCGCAATGGATTCCTCCCATCCCCGTTTACCTAAACGAAGATCATTTTTCAGATCACACGAAGCTTTAGAAGATGAGATTGAGCGAAGTTATAAATTGACCTATAATCAGGAGAAAGCACTTCAATTCGTCAAAAAACTGTACGAATTTGTATCCAACGAAAACGATTTTCTTTGAAATCGGAAGATAAACTGAAAAAATTCCAAGAATCGTTCAGGAACAAAGACAATGCAATTATATCTCTATGTAAGTATACAAATCTTCAATCTCTATTGTCAATTAGGTTTTATTCAATGAATCTCTTTTGATTTACCTGATGGATGATATATGGAAACATGTGAACAGTTTGAATGCCAGAACTTAAGAAGGAACTTGTGTTGCAGAATAGTCTTCCACAATCGGAATGATGATGACTTGCTCCGTCACCGGTACTCAATTTTATCAGTAACAACACAATGCCGCAGTTTTGTTCCAATTTTCCGTAATAGGTTATACACTTGTTATCTTGAATACTGCTATCTACATACTTTGAGTAGAAAATATACATATGTTTCATTTGAAAGTTCGTTGATATGTCACTTCTTCGTCTATTGGTTGTTGCTTTTCTTTCTTATTACTCTGTCCCATTTCAAGTTTCTCCTTTCTGTTGAACCACCTACTTTAAGTAATGCTTCAGAGATTCAAGAGGAGAATCAGATTTCTCAAAAAAGGTATGATCTTCGAGTTCAGTACTTTACAGGTTATGCGCTTTTTATATCTGTACTCCAGTTCTTGTAACATTAAACTGTATATTCCTACTCTATAATGTTTAATCAGTCTGCAATGTACATACCTTCAGTATAAACTATGTATATGTTTCATTTGTGAATTTCCTAGGATTCCATACCTCTAGGACAAAAACAAAAGTTAGATACCCATGTGAGGACTGAATCTGGGCCACCAAATTCGGTGAATTTTATATAGAAATATTCGTCGAGACGTGGGAACAAGAAATTTGTGGGGTTGAGTTAGTTCTGTCTGTGTAAAGAACCTCATTTTTTTGTGAAAGGAAATGGTTAAGTATTCCAGATTAGATCTGAAACCAGGGTTTATATTCAAGCAATACCATGTATTCGTGAAGCTTACGGTAGCTGTACTTGTAATAGGTCTTGCATTTCATCTCTTTTACTCTAGTTCTAGCACTACTAACAATGAGAATGATACTACACTTGGAGTTGATTCAATTGTGACCGATGAAACTGCTTCAGTAAGAGCAAAGGATGGCGGTGATGAGTTACCAACCACTGCAATTGATTCTGTGGAGATCCCAATTCAGAAACAAATTCTTCAGAAAGGTATGAGATTGTAGTATTCATATCTGCTTTTGTGTTTATGTTTGTAGTCATGTATGGGAGTGTGTTTTGATGTTAGAAACTGAACCCGTTTGCTTTACGCAGAGAAATGCGATCTTTCTGTTGGGGAATGGATACCGGATCCGTCGGGACCTATGTACACTAATGAGAGCTGTAATGTCATTTCTTATCATCAGAATTGTATGAAGAATGGGAGACCGGATTCGGGGTTTCTTTATTGGAGATGGAAACCAAGGGATTGTGAGTTACCGAGGTTTAATGCAGTGAAGTTTCTCGACTCGATGCGGAATAAGCATTGGGCATTTGTAGGTGATTCAATTTCTCGAAACCATCTCCAGTCATTGTATTGCCTTCTCTCTAAGGTACATTAAGTTTTTACAATTATTCGAAATCTAGCATAAGATAAATCACATTGAAGATGAATTATGTCAAGGCCTATTCAAATATTTAGTAGTTGAATAGATAGGTACTCTTCTTGATAATGAACTGTGCCTAGTGCAAGGTCCACCATTTTGAAAATTGGCTTTTAGATGTTTCAGATAATCTGAGTACTAGTTAAAATCGATTTTAATGCATCTAATCAGGTGGAAGCAGCAAATGAAGTTTACCATGACAATTACAATGAGGAGGGATATAGAGATAGAAGATGGCACTTCCCTTCACACAACTTCACTCTCAGTGTTATCTGGTCTCCCTTCTTAGTTAAAGCAGTTTACAGTTTTGTAGATATGAATGGTGTATCGACTGAGGAAATTCAGTTATATCTGGATGAGCTCGATAAGAAATGGACAGATCAATATACGAGTTTTGATTACATGGTAATATCTGGTGGAAAATGGTTTATGAGATCCGCAACTTACTATGAAAACGGTCAAATTGTTGGCTGCCATTACTGTCCAGGGAGAAATTTGACAGAATATGGGTTAGACAACGGTTATCGTAAAGCCATTAAGCTAGTACTGGATTTTATCACCAGTTCTAACCACAGTGCCTCAGTTTTCTACAGAAGCATCAGTTCTGAACATTTTGTCAATGGGAATTGGGACAGTGGAGGGACTTGTGACCGAACATCACCATCTAGAGAAGGTGAGCTTAGTTTGGGCATTATTGATGATATGCTTCATAATGTTGAGTTAGAAGCATTTGCGAACTTGGACAGCGCTGAATATTCTGGTAAAAGGGAAAATCTGAAAGTTTTAAACGTCACTGAACTATCGTTGCTTAGGCCGGATGGACATCCTGGTGCATACCGGGGTTACCATCCATTTGCAAAGGATAACAATGCTACAGTTCAATATGACTGTATGCATTGGTGCTTACCGGGACCTATCGACTCCTGGAGTGATTTGGTTATGGAGATGGTGATGAATGGCTAAGTGGTGTTTGATGGCGGTGGCTGCTAGTGGTACTTAGCTAGTGTATTCCGGTAGAGAGACAAAGTTGGCCAAACTTAAAGTTGAGTTCCTTGTAAGCTTTTGTAGATTTCTAAGAAAATGAACTTCAACAATTGCTTAAGAATGTGTCACTGTGACTTTAAATTACTACTACAAAATATGCGTCATAGCTCATAGTCTTGCCTCAGTGATTGATAAATAGACTCATGCGCCTATAATTTGTCAAGTGACCAAAAATATGGGCTAGTGGGCCAAAATATGTGAGGGTTGAGCAAAATTATCCGAATCCTCCTCGGATTTTAGCTGCCCAATCACAAGTTGGCGGGTGGACACCCGATCCATGATGTGGATGAGCACTTCAAGTTAAAATCTGCCATTTTGATGGGCTGGAGACGTGATTGCACCTGTAAAATCTGCGGGACACATGTTTACCCGCAATACGCAAATACCAAATCAATCGTGTATTTCCTTAACTTTGTAATTTATATTTTCTATCGTGGCTTGATTGGGGTATACTCAGATTAATTGGGGTATACCTAATAAGACAATAGCTAGGTCATTTTGAAGTAAAAGAAGTCACCCCTTAACCATTTTTTTTAAAATGGCTAAATTGCCCCTGCAATGATTAACACTAATTCAATCGAAATGATTAGATTAGTTAGATTAGTTAGTTGATTTATATGAGTGGATTTGGAAATAATAGGGAGTAAGAAAGAGTATGAAGTGGTAGTGGAAGTTTTTGGGGAAAAAATTAGGGTTTTTGAGAAATTTGTGATATGAGTGAGATGAGTGATTCTAATCATGATTTTGAAGTGGGGGAATCTTCTAACTTTCCTCCTACAGATGAGTACTTGTACGGTGATCTAGCAAATCATGATCAAATGGATTATATGCATGATCCTCACTTTTATTTTCCTCAAACTCAAGATGGTATGGAAGTGATGAATGTCTTGAGCCAAACGTAGAATCCAATGACCAAAAAGAAGAGAATGGAGCTGCAAGTAATCAGGTAGACAACTTACGTGGTGAAGATTGTGATTTTTCCATGCAAATTATCGATTTTCCTTTTTTTTTTTTTCCACTTTTGTTGCCCAATGTCAACAAGGTCGACGATTGTCGATCATGCCGACTGTAAACGTCGGCGTGGTATATATTACCAAATGCTCCGACTTTTCATGAGCAGTATTAAGTCGGCAAGGTCGAAAATATGAACCCTGCCGACTACAAGAATTTTACTAAAAGACAAAGAGAAGAATTTGAAACATGCTTAAGCCGGCATTGTAGTGGATACGTATACCCTTCCGACTATAGTTTGGTCGGCACTGTTGTATTTTTTTTCCATGCCGGCTGTTATTTAGTCAATATTTTTTTATATATCGACCATGCCGACTATTGTAGTACGTATCAACTAACTTGTATTGTTTTGTAGATTGCATTGGTACCGATGACGGATCAGCCTCAAGCTCACAGTGTTAGGGGTCCTGATACTTCCGCACATTATGCTAATGATTTGGAATGGAAGGAAAAAGACGACGCGCTCAAGTGGATTATTAAGAAAGCAAAAGAGAAGATGTGCGTTCTAGTGAAAAACACCCAACAAAAAGATTCGCGGTTTGAAATGGTATGCGAGTGTAGTGGGTCGCCGGATGCAAGTCACAAGAGAAAGGGTTATGTGTATGATAAGAAGACGACTAGGGTGTACAAGACGAAGTCAAAGAAGTGTGGATGCCCATTCAAGATTATTTTTTGGAGGAACAAAGACACCGATAACATGTGGAGAATGAATATAGTTGATGTTGGTTGGCATAACTATAAAGATCCGGAAAATCTTGTTGGGCACTGCCAAGTTGCCAAGTTGAAACCGCACGAGTTTGAGCAAGTTGGGGAATTAAACCAGGCAAGCTCCTTAGTAAGTTCAGGAGGGATGACCCGCATAACCTTTCTTCATTGTCTACAATTTATGCGGCCATGGCAACTATCAAAAGAATTGAATGGGATGAAATAAAGGTAATGGAAGAATCACAATGGTTGCCACACAAACACAACTACACGGTGAGACACCATGAGTCATCGAAGGGGAAGGTGGATCGTATTTTTCTTGTTCATCCCGATATGATTCAATTGGCGCGGTGCTTTTACGAAGTTTTGTTCATGGGTTGTACTTATAAGACGAATATGTATAACATGCCTTTTTTGAACATTGTAGGACAAACCTCGGATAAGCAATCGTTCACGGTGGCATGGTGTTTTATGGATCGTGAGAAGGATGATAGCTATATTTGGGCATTGGAAACTTTGAAGATTCTCTACCATGAAGACAAGACTTCCGGGGTTGTAGTGACCGACAATGAGCAAGCAATAATGAACGTCGTGAGGATAGTTTTTCCCAATGCACAAAATTTGCTTTGCACTTGGCATATACAATGCAATCATAGAAAGAATTGTAGGAATCATATCCAAAAGCCAAAGGCAAAGAAAGGTACTAAACGTGAAAAGGAGGAAGATGAACTTCTTACTAAACTAGGAAAGTCTAGCTTGGGGAATCGATTGAAACTCCGATTCTCAGTGAGTTGATTAACGACCGGTACAATACTCCCCTCCTTTAGTAAGGCATTCGATTCTCCATGATCACTCTCTCTGTTGTTTAGATTCTGTAATTGCAGAAGCACTTGATTAAGTTGTTCTTTCATATACAAAATATCTTGATTCACTTTATCAGTTGGGTTTGTTGTTTTCTCTGTGTATCCTGTAAATCCTTAGTAGCTTGAAATCCCTTCCCTCCCATGGTGACAGGATGGATTATCTCTGATGCCAATTGTTCTATACTGAACAAATTGAAACAACAGATGAATCGAAAATGGTAACTCTGGTTCAAAAATCAGCCTGAGAACTAAGTTCTTAATAAATTCAACAAAAATTGATAATCCTTACAGCCGTTCTTCCTACACCATTAATCGGGCAAAATTAAACAAGCAGTACTCAATCCTCACACGACACGTGTGAGACTCCTAGAGGCTAAAAAGATACAAATCCAATAGAAGATAAGAATGGATGAAGGCACCCCAGGTTCAAATAAGTACAACCCTTGTCTTAGGTAACCACATGACACTGTCCTCCACTATGTAAACTCCTATAAAAGGAGCCACATGCCTTTGTAGAAGAGAGAGATCTTTTTGTTAAGCAGAGATAAGATATTTAGGAGAGAGAAAGAATGGATGAAGGCACCCCAGGTTCAAATAAGTACAACCCTTGTCTTAGGTAACCACATGACACTGTCCTCCACTATGTAAACTCCTATAAAAGGAGCCACATGCATTTGTAGAAGAAAGAGATCTTTTTGGTAAGCAGAGATAAGATATTTAGGAAAGAGAAAGTTATTTGCTTCCCAAATTAGGGTTTCTACTCATATATTTTTTATTTGACCTATCTTTTAATAAAATGAATTAGAGTTTTCCCCATGATGTCTTGAGTGGAGTTTGTAGATATTACTTGGGTGTGGTTGTAGGATTTCCTGCAACTACAATGTAAATCTATCTTTCAAAAGCAGCAAGTTCAAAGGTATGCCTAGATTTCTCGGTATCAAATGCCAATGGCACAAAATATAACATACAGTTTCATATATAAACCGCAAAGATCTGGATGTTCTACAAGAGTTCGAGTAAACATATCAAGACGAACCTAACAAATACGAGAAGAAACTAATGAAGCAGCTACTAGTTAAAGTTAAACCAATTACATATATGTCTCAATGACAATAAGCATATCAGTTTGCCCAAAAATAGTGTTCGCTGAGGTTAAATCTTCTTCCGAACATGCAAAAAGACCCTAACATTTTTAGGGCCACCCGAAAGGAATTATGGGCCACCTTTTTATTCCAATCCATTGAAGGTGGCTATGGGGTGTCTTAAAACAGAAATTATCTATATTGTCCTTCACCTTTATACTAAATCTAAACCTATATCCTTTATTTTCATAATCATATCATTCCTCTTTTTCTTCTCTTTTGTGCCCATTGAATTTTTTTTCATTGTTTTAATTTTGATTGAAACCAAAGATCATCGATCAAACGAATTTTATGATTGATTGTTTAAAATTAAAACCCGAAATTCATTAACCTTAAAGTTGAAAATTAGAACATAAAAAAAAAAAAAAAAAAAAAAAAAAAAAAAAACGAGTTAAACAAACAAAACGGATAGATGATAGTAGTTGTGATCCAAAATTAGGATTTGATTGTTTGAAATCCAAAAATTGATCCGAAATTTTTCTAGGATTTGCGAAGTAAAAAACATAATCGGTAGATAAAAATCTATTTTACCTACCGATTATGGTTGATGTTCTTAAGAAATGAAAAACATCAACCATAATCAGTAGGTAAAATAGATAGTTATCTACCGATTATGTTTCTCCTATCAGAATGAAGAACATCAACCATAATCGGTAGGTCAATTGATTTTTATCTACCGATTATCCTTGATTTCAAAGTAAAAAATTAATCGGTAGATAATGAACACCATTAACTACCGATTATGAAAGTAGAAAATTCCGAAATTTTCTTAAGTTTTGAAAATTTGAATTTGGGGCCATGAACACAATCGGTAGATAATGAGCATCACTTACTAACAAAATTTACCACCGATTATGGTAGTACCAAAGTTCAAAAATTAAAGGGTTTTGGCAAAATTTCATTTTGGGGCCACTACACAATCAAAAGTTAAATTTACACAATTTACTACCGATTATGGTAGTACCAAAATTCGAAAATTAAAGGATTTTGGAAAATTATCATTTTGGGGCCATTATATATTCGGAAGTTAAAATTAACACAATTTACTACCGATTATGGTAGTACCAAAATTCAAAAATTGAATACATTCGGAGGTTAAAGTAACACAATTTACTACCGATTATGGCAGTACCAAAGTGCGAAAATTATAGGATTTTGGCAAAATATCATTTTGGGGCCAATACACATTCGGAAGTTAAATTTACTACCCATTATGTTAGTACTAAAATTCGAAAACTAAATATATTCGGAGGTTAAATGAACACAATTTACTACCGATTATGGTAGTACCAAAGTTCGAAAATTATAGGATTTTGGCAAAATCTCATTTTGGGGCCAATACACATTCGAAAGTTAAATTTACTACCGATTATGGTAGTACCAAAGTTCGAAAATTATTGGATTTTGGCAAAATCTCATTTTGGGGCCAATATACATTCGGAAGTTAAATTTACTACCGATTATGGTAGTACTAAAATTCGAAAATTGAATATATTCGGAGGTTAAAGTATGTCAATTTACTACCGATTGTAGAAGGGCAATTTTTCCATTACGAAATACACGAGATAAGGGCTAACTTCAATTTAGGTTTGGGTGACCCTATTTTGTCTTATTAATGGCCCCTAATTCCTTTTGACTGGCCCCAAAAAATGCTAAGAAAAAGACTTGCTATGAAAAATAAAAAACTTATGCCTAAAAATTTGGTACACAAGAACATTTGCAAAATTGCTAATTGGGGTACCAATTTACTTTGGGGTGTACCAAATTCTATAAAACACAAAACATCCTTCACCTTCAGAATAGTACACCCCCAAGTAATTCGTACTCCCTGTAAAGCAACCATGAAAATTTGGACAACCTATATAAAGTTTGACTTTTGACCGATTCATGTCTATAGCCCAAAACTAGGTAGGTATGTCCCTGAGTCGGGAAATCAGTTCATTATTGGGCCGACCGAGCAAAGCAAGGGAGGACCTTTATATGGCCACTTTTTTGTAAATAGTAAGTGATTAATTGACACAAAAATATTGGATTTGGTGTCCATGGTTGGTCTTTTTCACTTGACACAATTATCCCTCCCTTTTAGTCCAATTACTATAACTTGTTTAAGGAGAATTATAGATGAAACAAGGAAAAGATAAGAGGAATGAGAGGAATAATCTTATTAAGAGATACCGGTAGAAGCATTACATAGTTTCCTTTATATACGACCTTAGGAATCTAGTTGGACCGCACATCCATGGGCCGTAGGCCCTGTAACACTCCCCTTGTGCGGCTCAATAACAAAACAAAACTTTATACATAGTGCTTCACATATAGTTCTTCAAATATAGGTCTTCAAATGTCGTCTTCTTCTTGATGACTTGTTCCGAAATCAATCGCCTCATTAAAACTTTGACAAGGAAAAACCCAGTGGGATAAAACCTTGGTAAAACTCTTCACATGTAGTATTTCACATGTTGTCTCATACTTTACATGTAGTTCATCACATGCAATACAATCTTCAAATATCGATGAGTCTAAGTTAATTGCCTCGTTAAAACTTCGTCAGGAAAACCCAGAGGGACAAAACATGAACTAAAGAAAAAGAGTACAATATTAAGCAAACATAGAACATAGTTGGACTCAAATACGTTGCCTCATTAAAACCTTGACAAGGAAAACCCAGTGGGATAAAACCTTGACGAAGGGAAAAGAGTACAACGTGATAGATGCAAGTAAAGGTGATCCGTTGTAGATAATCACTTTGCTCCGTTGAAGTAGACTAGTTGTTTCACAACTCTTAAGGTAGAAAATTCTCGTGGGTAGGACAGTAGCCTTAGTTGGGAAATTACATTCCCGGTGTTTGTTGTTGTAACATAACTCCTTATGTATCCTATTTTTTTAGGGGTATAATTGGAAAGAAAACTTTAATATAACATATCTAAAAATCCGTGCATTGGAATTTTATAAATTTTATCTCGTTGGAAAGGTAATAAAAAAAGCTACGCAATGAATAAAAACAACAATATCAATTTAGAGTTTTTTCCAAAAATTCGGAGGTATTTATCATTTTAGGCACAATTTTAGAAAATTAAATATATATCCATTATGCAAACCACCACAAAGGATACATAATATTTTATGTAGCCATATCTTGGTTTATGCATCAACTAATTTTCCGTTGCAACTAATAAAACGATGTACTCCCTCCGTTTCAACAAAAAAGTGATACATTCATTTTAGACACAATTATCGGAAATTGAATGCATAACCATTATGCAAGCCACCACAAAGGATGCATAACACATCATGCAACCATATTTTGGTTTATGGATCGATTAATTTTACATTTCAGAAAAAGTGATACTTTCACATTCTGTTTCAGGAAAAGTGATACTTTCACTCCGTTTCGGGAAAAGTGATACTTTCTCCCCGTTTAGGGAAAAGTGATACCTTCACCACGTTTCGGGGAAAGTGATACTTTCGCTTGGTTTTAGAAGAAGTGACACTTTTTCTGGAACGGAGCGAAAATGTCACTTTTTCTGGGGAAAGTATCACTTTTTCTGAAACGGGGTGAAAGTATCACTTTTCCTAAACGTAGCGAAAATATCATTTTTCCCTAAACAGAGCGAAAGCAGGGACGGACCCAAGAATTTTTCTTGGGTAGGGCTAAAATGCCAATGATCTTTAAAGCGGCCGAAGGCGGCGCCAAATATTTTTTGGAACGAAACGCATACCTAATGTAATGGCAAATGAAATCCACCTATAGAACACTAAATGGATGCATAATTAAAAATAAAAGGAAAAAATTTAATAGCAAAATGCGATAACGGAATTTTTTTTATAGTTTGTAGAAGTAAAATGGAAGATAATTGTGTTGAAAAGTAGAATTTCTTTTTGTTTTTAATACTCCCTCCGTTCCATTTTACTTGCTTTTTTAGGGTTTCTTTTGTGTTTCAAATTAGATGATAGTTTTAGTATTTTTCCCCAATTTTCACTAATTTACCCTTGTTTTGGAATCACACCAGAGAATTAATACTCATCGTAATCAACACAAAAAATTACTTTAATTTTAAAATATACCCAATGGAGGATATATACTCAATCTTGGAATATTTGGTAGTACATCCCAAGTAAATTGTTATGGGATTGATAACTTTTCTAGAATCTAGAAACACAAAACTAGGCTATTTAACTCTTTAAGTGGGAATTAATATGGGTATTATTGGAAAGATTTTACTCTCTCTCTGATATTTCTTAATCTCCGTGAAAAACTCTATAACGTCAAGTAAATCGGAACGGAGGGAGTAAGATTTATCTCTTAAGTGGGCTGAAAATTAAATATGTAGAACTATAGGGGGATAAAAATAATTTTAGGGTGGGCTGAAGAATAAATATGCTCTACTACAGGGGCTAAAAATAATTTTTAAATTCTTTTCTATAATGTGAATTCTTTCTGGGACAAATTTAGGGACGAGCTATAGCCCGGATTAGCCCCTTGCTAGGCCCGTCCCTGAGCGAAAGTTGTCGCAAACAAACTCCATCTTCAGATTCTTCTTTGGTTGGCCCTCTCACCGTGGCAACGGTTTTACTAGTTACATTATAGAGTGAGTATCTCTTCTGAAATTATTATACGCGGAGTACCTTTATCACTGTTTTTCTCTTTTAAAATAAACTGCTTTTTCACTAAGCTCCTTTTTCATTGCTTCAATAATTCAATTTGATGAAATTACAAATATTTAGGATTATGGATTTTGGATCTTATCCGATGATTAGCTCAAGCTTTCACTTTATCTTGTCTGTTCTCATCTGATCTTAATTGGTAAGTTATTGTTTCTGGCCTTGCTCTTTTTGTGTTTTACATCCATTCTTCTGTGTATCTTTAATTTTAGTTCTTTGATGTCATATGTTCTTAAATCATTATGTTTGGTAATTTGATTGAAATCTCAAGTTAGTAATCTGGATCTCAGTAATTTTGGTACATCTGTTTGATTTTGCTGATTTGTGTAATTGGCCACCAGTGACCAATCAGTGAGCTAAGAGTCGATGATAATTACTAATTGGGAGTAGTTGTGACCAAAATTAATGAATGGTTACACTTTACTTGGAAAATACTGAAATTTCTCCAGATTCTGTGTTTTTGATCCTCCAGGTTGGTGTTTTTCATCACCAGCTTTTCATTGCAGAACACAACACATTGAGGACAAGTTGCAGAAAGTGAGAGACTTCAGGTCTTCCAATGGCAGCATACATTCCACCTCACAAGAGGCACTCTAAGGATGATGATGATAATAGGCCCCTTCCAACTCCGTTCCAGAAGAATGTGGGGTCATCGTCTACTTCTAAAGCCAGAACCAAGCACTCGAGAGATCGTAATCCAAAGTTTAGACATCTCGTCAAATACATGAAGTGTGCTATTCGTAAGTGGTTTATAGAAGCTGATGATGATCAGATCCCTGCAGATTAACAATGATGGGATAAAAGTAAGTGGTTCATTAGAACAAGTTTATTGGAGGTGATGGTGGTGGTTCATTAACACTCTAAGTAAGTGTGAAAAGATCCAATGCCTAGATTTGGAGGTGCAGAAAATACATGAAGTGTGCTATTCGTAAGTGGCATCCACATTAACAATGATGGGATGGAGTATATTGTTGAATTTGGTTCACAAATGTCCTCAAGTGGTGATCTAGCACATGCTATGGAAAAGCTGTGAAATGGGGTACTGGCATAAAATTAACATGAAGTTGCGCCTAAATTTTTTTGGCACAAAACTGCAAACATCTGGATGGTGTGCGAGCATTTGCACGGTTCCTAATAGGGTTACCAATTCACTTAGGAGTGCGCCAAATTTCAATAAAAGACCACACTCGTCACCTTTGGAATGGTACACCCCTTGAACCCTTGTTAGTGGCCACATGAATATTTTTGGACCAAAAAATTTAAGTTTACTGATAGCCCAAAAAGCCACCGAGTCACTGAATTGAGAAATCAGTTCATAGCTATACCTCTTTCACTGCTTCAATTTGATGAGCTTACTAAATTGTTACAATTTTTTATTCTTAACTGATTGAGTCAAGCTTTCAGTTTCATTGTGTCTGATCCATTTGATTTGATTGGTGAGCTATTGTTCCTAGCATTTTTTAGGGGCGACACAAAAGGACAAAATATGTCATAATCGGAAGGTTAATCCATAATCCCGTTTATTTAATGGCCAAACTACCCTTTACAGTCGGTAGATAACTATATAATCGGTAGTTAATCAACAATCGGGAGTCAATTTAGTTTATATAGCTTTTGAATATAAAGTATCCCAAAATAAAATCCTCTATCTTTTGAATTTTGATTATCCTATAATCGGTAGTAAATAAAGTTATCTTGACTCCCGATTAAAGTAGACCTTTGGCAAATATCCTACCATAATCGGTAGTCAAGATAGTTCATATAACTACCAAATATAGAGTAGCCCCAAAATGAGATTTTGCAAAAATCCTTTTTTTTTTGAATTTTGGTTGAGCCTATAATCGGTAATTAAGAAAGGAAGAGTTATCATGACTTCCGATTATACAGTGGCTCTCTTTGCAAATATCCTACCATAATCGGTAGTCAAGATAGTTCATATAACTACCAAATATAGAGTAGCCCCAAAATGAGATTTTGCAAAAATCTTTTTTTTTTGAATTTTGGTTGAGCCTATAATCGGTAAGAAAGGAAGAGTTATCATGACTTCCGATTATACAGTGGCTCTCTTTGCAAATATCCTACCATAATCGGTAGTCAAGATAGTTCACATAACTACCGAATATAGAGTAGCCCCAAAATGAGATTTTGCAAAAAATCCTCTTTTTTTGAATTTTGGTTGAGCCTATAATCGGTAAGAAAGGAAGAGTTATCATGACTTCCGATTATACAGTGGCTCTCTTTGCAAATATCCTACCATAATCGGTAGTCAAGATAGTTCATATAACTACCAAATATAGAGTAGCCCCAAAATGAGATTTTGCAAAAAAAAATTTTTTTTGAATTTTGGTTGAGCCTATAATCGGTAAGAAAGGAAGAGTTATCATGACTTCCGATTATACAGTGGCTCTCTTTGCAAATATCCTACCATAATCGGTAGTCAAGATAGTTCACATAACTACCGAATATAGAGTAGCCCCAAAATGAGATTTTGCAAAAAAATCCTCTTTTTTGAATTTTGGTTGAGCCTATAATCGGTAAGAAAGGAAGAGTTATCATGACTTCCGATTATGCAGTGGCTCTCTTTGCAAATATCCTGCCATAATCGGTAGTCAAGATAGTTCATATAACTACCGAATATGGAGTAGCCCCAAAATGAGATTTTGCAAAAAAATCCTCTTTTTTTGAATTTTGGTTGAGCCTATAATCGGTAAGAAAGGAAGAGTTACATGTCTTAGATTATACATTAGGTCTTTTCTTTGAATTCCTATCATAATCGGTAGTCAAAATAGTTCATATAACTAGAATATAGAGTAGCCCTAAAATGAGATTTTGCCAAAATCCTATAATCGGTAGTAAATAAAGTTATCGACTCCAGATTCAGTTATTCTCGAGAATTAAATTCTTGTGCTTAAGCGAGTGGGTGAAAACCGGAAAAAAATCCAAAACGGATTTGAAATTCAAACATTTGAAATCCCCCTCGTATAGCGTCTGGCATTGTATTCATACCACGTCCATGCCCTTACCGAGCTTTTTCAATTTGCATTGGTTGAGCCTATAATCGCATTAGCAAATGAAGGTATCGACTTCCGATTATACAGTGGGCCTCTTTACCGAAATACTAGCATAATCTGTAGTCAAAGATAGTTCATATATCTACCGAATATAGAGTTGCCCCAAAATGAGATTTTGCAATCGGTAGATAACCAAACTACCGATTATGAAGGGGCATATAAGTATTTTCATCCTATTTTGTCTTTTGTGTCTCCCCTAATTCTTTTGGGGTCGCCCCTAAAAATGCTAGGCTATTGTTTTCGGCATTTCTTTTGTGTTTTACATCCATTATTATGCTGGGTATCTTAAAACTTTTAGTTCTTTGATATTTGTAATTGCAGGTTTCCCAGCAATCACACCCTAATGAGTTTACACAAATATTTTCCCAAATTTCAAGAACAATCACCAAATCTTTATTAACTTGTTTTATGAATCTTACAAGAATGATCACTACGGGAAAATTAGTAATCTACAACTGTAGATTGACAACTCGTAAATTAAAAGTTGTAAAATGTAGTATGTTTTACAACGTTTTCCAACAAAAGCGTTGTCAAAGTAAAATATGTCCAACTCTTAGGACCAACGAGTTCCTAAGAGTAGTGACGAGAATCAGAACCACAACTTGTTGTGTGAAAAGGGTTGCAGAGAGAAGTGACCACCTTTAGAATTTACGACTCATATCATAAAGGTAGTGAATGATTTTAAAACAACACTAATAATAGTCGTTGAAGATAAGAAAAAAAAATTTGAAAAATGTTCTCGTAGAGAATCGAACCCAAGCTTACTAGGTGTTAGTAGAAGACATCAACCATCCTGCAGGATTCACAATACTAGTAGATTTGTGCTTTTTCTTTTAATCAACATTCACAACCTTTACAAGAGTTGTAAAATGATAAATTGACTTTGAAAAAAAGATGAGGCTAAGGTGAATCGAACCTGAACCTCCTCTGTCTAAGACTTGGATTTCAACCACCCTTCCACATTTACATGCATGTCTGCTTATATTTTACATTTACTTTTATAAAAAAGTGATAAGGAAAAAACATGTTAAGGAAAAGAAATAAATGGACGGTTATGATGTAAATGGATGGTTATGATGGGAGATGGAAAAGATAAGAAGAAAAAGGATAAATAGACCTTCTACAACCCCCTTAAGAGTCGTCGTAAAGGTATAAACACTTCTGCTAAATTTTTCTCACTTATGCAAAAAAATCCCACTTCTACTAAATTTTATTCACTTCTGCAAAAAACTTCTCACTTCTGCTAAATTTTCTTTTCATCGCTATTGACAACCTTTATAAGAGTTGTCGTTGAGGTATAAACACTTATGCTAAATTTTTCTCACTTATGCTAAATTTTATTCATACGCTAAGAATATTCCCATGGAATCTTACCAGTAAATGGGTGGATTCATCGTCTTTAGAACTTTCAGACTTATAGTAGTCCGCTCATGGCCAAGTTTTGATCCCGGTGCAAGTTTCTTTCTCGAAGTTGACGAATTTGTATGTGTTTAAGGTTTATGAGAATATTCCCATGCAATCTTACCCGTAAATGGTTGGATTCACCGTCTTTGCTAACTTTCAGACTTATAGTAGTCCGCTCATGGCCACGTTTCGATCCCGGAGCCAGTTTTTTTTCTCAAAGTTGACGAATTTGTGTGTGTTTAAGGTTTCTGAGAATATTCCCATGGAATCTTACCCGTAAATGGTTGGATTGATCGTCTTTGCGAACTTTCGGACTTATATTAGTCCGCTCATGGCAGGTTTCGATCTCGAAGCCAGTTTCTTTCTCGAAGTTGATGAATTCGTGGGTGTTGAAGGTTTCTGAGAATATTCCCATGTAAATGGATAGGTTCATCATTCTTACGAAGTTTCGGACTTAGAGTAGTCTACTCACGGCCAGGTTTCGATCTCGGAGCCAAGGTATGCATACAATATGCCGAGAATAGGGTTTGTTTAAGGTTTTGGGAATATTAGAAGGAATCTTACCCTGTAAATGGATGGATTCATCGTTCTTACCAAGTTTCCGACTTAGAGTAGTCCACTTTCGACCAGGTTTTGATCTCGGAGCCAAGGTATGCATACAATATGCCAAAATAGGGTTTGTTTAATGTTTCGGGGAATATTTCAAAGGAATCTTACCTGTAAATGGATGGATTCATCGTTCTTACGAAGTTTCTGACTTATAGTAGTCCAATCACAGCCAGGTTTCGATCTCGGAGCCAGGGTATGCGTACATTATGCAAGAATATGGTTTGTTTAAGGTTTCAGGGAATATTTCGAAGGAATCTTACCTGTAAATGGATAGATTCATCGTTCTTACGAAGTTTCGGACTTAGAGTAGTCCAATCACGGCCAGGTTTCGATCTCGGAGCCATGATATGCGTACAATATGCCAGAATATGGTTTGTTTAAGGTTTCAGGGAATATTTCAAAGGAATCTTACCTGTAAATGGATGGATTCATCATTCTTACCAAGTTTCCGAATTATAGTAGTCCACTTTCGACCAGGTTTCGATCTCGGAGCCATTGTACGCATACAATATGCCAGAATAGGGTTGGTTTAAGGTTTTGGAGAATATTCTGAAGGAATCATACCTGTAAATGGATGTATTCATCGTTCTTACGAAGTTTCGGACTTAGAGTAGTCCAATCACGGCCAGGTTTCGATCTCGGAGCCAGGATATGCGTACAATATGCCAGAATATGGTTTGTTTAAGGTTTCAGGGAATATTTCGAAGGAATCTTACCTGTAAATGGATGGATTCATCATTCTTACCAAGTTTCCGAATTATAGTGTCCACTTTCGACCAGGTTTCCATCTCGGAGCCATTGTACGCATACAATATGCCAGAATAGGGTTGGTTTAAGGTTTTGGAGAATATTCTGAAGGAATCTTACATGTAAATGGATGTATTCATCGTTCTTACGAAGTTTCGGACTTAGAGTAGTCCAATCACGGCCAGGTTTCGATCTCGGAGCCAGGGTATGCGTACAATATGCCAGAATATGGTTTGTTTAAGGTTTTAGGGAATATTCTGAAGGAATCTTACCTGTAAATGGATGTATTCATCGTTCTTACGAAGTTTCGGACTTAGAGTAGTCCAATCACGGCCAGGTTTCGATCTCGGAGCCAGGGTATGCGTACAATATGCCAGAATATGGTTTGTTTAAGGTTTTAGGGAATATTCTGAAGGAATCTTACCTGTAAATGGATGTATTCATCGTTCTTACGAAGTTTCGGACTTAGAGTAGTCCAATCACGGCCAGGTTTCGATCTCGGAGCCAGGATATGCGTATAATATGCCAGAATATGGTTTGTTTAAGGTTTCAGGGAATATTTCGAAGGAATCTTACCTGTAAATGGATGGATTCATCATTCTTACCAAGTTTCCGAATTATAGTAGTCCACTTTCGACCAGGTTTCGATCTCGGAGCCATTGTACGCATACAATATGCCAGAATAGGGTTGGTTTAAGGTTTTGGAGAATATTCTGAAGGAATCTTACATGTAAATGGATGTATTCATCGTTCTTACGAAGTTTCGGACTTAGAGTAGTCCAATCGCGGCCAGGTTTCGATCTCTGAGCCAGTTAATGCGTAGAATATGCCAGAATAGGGTTGGTTTAAGGTTTTGGAGAATATTTCAAAGGAATCTTACATGTAAATAGATAGATTCATCGTTCTTACGAAGTTTCGGACTTAGAGTAGTCCAATCACGGCCAGGTTTCGATCTCGGAGCCAGGGTATGCGTACATTATGCCAGAATATGGTTTGTTTAAGGTTTCAGGGAATATTTCGAAGGAATCTTACATGTAAATGGATGTATTCATCGTTCTTACAAAGTTTCGGACTTAGAGTAGTCCAATCATGGCCAGGTTTCGATCTCGGAGCCAAGGTACGCATACAATATGCTAGAATAGGGTTGGTTTAAGGTTTTGGAGAATATTCTGAAGGAATCTTACATGTAAATGGATGTATTCATCGTTCTTACGAAGTTTCGGACTTAGAGTAGTCCAATCATGGCCAGGTTTCTATCTCGGAGCCAGGGTATGCGAACGATATGCCAGAATATGGTTTGTTTAAGGTTTTAGGGAATATTCTGAAGGAATCTTACCTGTAAATGGATGTATTCATCGTTCTTACGAAGTTTCGGACTTAGAGTAGTCCAATCACGGCCAGGTTTCGATCTCGGAGCCAGGGTATGCGTACAATATGCCAGAATATGGTTTGTTTAAGGTTTCAGGGAATATTTCGAAGGAATCTTACCTGTAAATGGATGGATTCATCATTCTTACCAAGTTTCCGAATTATAGTAGTCCACTTTCGACCAGGTTTCGATCTCGGAGCTAAGGTACGCATACCAAGGTTGTGAAATCGTAAATCGCGGAGCGAATCGTTTTTCAATTTTGAGAATCGAATCGTATGTTAAAGCGTGAATCGAAGATTTCAGGTTGATTATTAAATCGTATACCTTCTTGTAAATGATATTAAATTATGTGAAGTATGCAACGAATATCAAAGATTTTTGCCTAGTTTTTATCTTTGTTCTTATATATACTGATAAAATCCATTAGAAGACAACAAATATCAACGCGGAACGGTGGTTGGAGGCCCTCATATGACGTTAGAGGTCTTGGGTTCGAAACTTTTCGCGTTCAGCTTTTTGAAAATAACTTTGGACCTGAGAATTCAGTCAAGAATCGTAGTCAAACCAAGTTGACTGACGATTCACAGGAAGAACGATTCATACTTGCGATTCAAATCGATATTGAAATAAATGAATCGAATCGTGCGATTCAAATCGTGAATCGCACAATTTTAAAAACCATGACGCATACAATATGCCAGAATTGGGTTGGTTTAAGGTTTTGGAGAATATTCTGAAGGAATCTTACATGTAAATGGATGTATTCATCGTTCTTACGAAGTTTCGGACTTAGAGTAGTCCAATCACGGCCAGGTTTCGATCTCGGAGCCAGTTAATGCGTAGAATATGCCAGAATAGGGTTGGTTTAAGGTTCTGGAGAATATTTCAAAGGAATCTTACATGTAAATGGATAGATTCATCGTTCTTACGAAGTTTCGGACTTAGAGTAGTCCAATCACGGCCAGGTTTCGATCTCGGAGCCAGGGTATGCGTACATTATGCCATAATATGGTTTGTTTAAGGTTTCAGGGAATATTTCGAAGGAATCTTACCTGTAAATGGATGTATTCATCGTTCTTACAAAGTTTCGGACTTAGAGTAGTCCAATCATGGCCGAGTTTCGATCTCGGAGCCGGGATATGCGTACAATATGCCGGAATATGGTTTGTTTAAGGTTTGGGGAATATTTCAAAGGAATCTTACACTGTAAATGGATGGATTCATCATTCTTACCAAGTTTCCGAATTATAGTAGTCCACTTTCGACCATGTTTCGATCTCGGAGCCATTGTACGCATACAATATGCCAGAATAGGGTTGGTTTAAGTTTTTGGTGAATATTCTGAAGGAATCTTACCTGTAAATGGATGTATTCATCGTTCTTACGAAGTTTCGGACTTAGAGTAGTCCAATCACGGCCAGGTTTCGATCTCCGAGCCAGGATATGCGTACAATATGCCAGAATATGGTTTGTTTAAGGTTTCAGGGAATGTTTCGAAGGAATATTACCTGTAAATGGATGGATTCATCGTTCTTACGAAATTTCCGACTTATAGTATTCCAATCTTACCTGCTAAGTTTGAAGTCAGAACTCTCCCGGAGCTTCTTGGTTCAGAGTTTGTATGCTGTTATACCATATTTGAAGTTCGAATCGACACAGAGCTTCATATTTATCAATTTCAATTATGTATCCTGCTAAGTTTGAAGTCAGCCGTTATACCACATTTGAAGTTCGAATCAACACTGATCTTCATATTTATTGATTTCGATGATGTATCATGCTAAGTTTGAAGTCAGTCGTTATACCACATTTGAAGTTCGAATCAACACTGATCTTCATATTTATCGATTTCGATGATGTATCATGCTGAGTTTGAAGTCAAAACCCCCCGAAGCTTCTAAGTTCATAATTTGTATGTCGTTATACCACATTTGAAGTTCGAATCAACACTGATCTTCATATTTATCGATTTCGATGATGTATCATGCTAAGTTTGAAGTCAGAACCATCTTGAATTTCGTGGTCCATCTCTAGTAATCTTATAACCCGAGTTTACCAGTGTGAACTAAAGCTACTTCATGACTTTTATGACTTGTCAAAATTACTTCATGACCTATGCGACTAGTCAAAATTCAAACCGAAAGCACAAAGAGAAAGCACAAAAACACAAAGAGAAAGCACAAATAAACACACCAATTATCGAATTCATTTTTCATTTCCCCGATTCATTCTTATACGTTTTTTGGATTTTTTTATATCATAATGTCGATAACAATGTCCTAAATTTATTAATATTTTTTTTGGATTTTTTTTCATGTCGAAGGTTGATAATTAAACCAAAAACATGAGTTCATATTAACACAAAGAGAAAGCACAAAGAAAACACACTTCCTTAATCCGTATGACAGTCTTAAATCAAATCTTTACCGTCCATAGATTTTTCATAATCCGTATGAATGCTTTTCATCAAATCTTTACCGTCCAATTTCCCTTCTACAAAACGATCAATTTTTTTTTCTCTCGGTTCCCTTAGTTTTTCTATGTTGTTTCTTCCTTACTCTTTCTCTCGTCTTCCGCCTCCTAAAAGAAGAAAACCCTAACCCAAAAATTTCTAACTACCACCATATCTCGTCCTCGCTCTCAATTTCTATGTAAAACACTTACGGAAGTTGTAGATTTCAAACCATAGATTTCAAAACAAAAGTAAAAACCCCCATATCTCAATGTTGAGCTGAAAAAAAAACAAACCCTAGATTTCAAAATCAAAATCTCCGAAGAAAAAATAAATCATTAAGGGATGGGTTGTACGCGGATTTCAGAGTTACATCAGATCAGGAATGTTGGGTGGTGGATGAATTTGGATTTGAGTGCAAACACCAGCAACATCTGGTCTTTATAAACCAGAAATCCACCCACAGAATAAGTTTCTACCTCAAACCCGTTCTTCTATTTTGTTCTTTTAGCCAGATTCAATTCAACTCAGCACTTTGAACAATTCTCAGATGATTTCCCAAGCTCATCACAGCAGCAACACTATCAGTGAACCAATTTCCTCATCTGGTACTCGATTCAACATCACAATCATCAAAACCTAAATCCGATACTAACCCTTAGCAGACAAACCCACTTCTTATTCATTTGGGAACTCGAATTTCTTCTATCCTGTTCTTCAAACCCCAACTGAATTCAACCTCAAGTCTAATTCGATTATTCTCTGTAACAAAGCCGCAACCATATTTCTCTCTAAATTTCAGGTGAAGTAAACATTTTTGACAGAATCAGTGAAGGTGGTGGTGACTTCGTTGATGAAAGGGAAAGAAGAGATGGGTAATTACCGATGTCAAGCTTTTTCCATCGAATTACAAGGAAGAATCTGTGGGTCGATCTGCTTGTGCTGGTACATATTTTTTTTTCTTACTTTTCAATTTTGATTCCCTTGGAAATGACTTATTACCCTTGAGTTTGGGTGATTTATTGTTTTGTTTCTTAAACTGATTATGATTGTTTCTTCTTCATTCTTCATCTATCTAGGGTTGATGCTTAATTTGAGCAAACATGGATCTGAAACTTTTGAAATTAGATTAAAAGGAGAAGACGTTGAATTTAACGAGAATCAGAAATGTAAGAACTACTATCTATTTACATACTACTACTGCTACTTTGTTCTTTACTCTTTGTGATAGAGAAATTATATGGCGAATGCAATTTCTTCATTCATTGTTTATTTGGTAACATGAATTTCTGTGGGTGTTTAGGGAGAATGGATTTTATCAAGTAAAGAAACTTGCCAGAATTCGAAGATGGTTAATCTGCTCATGTATGCTGTAAAAATTGTGGATGTCGGTGGTTCAAAAGACCCTTTCTTAACCCAAGTACCAGTTTTTGCGGTACTTTTGGTGATAAGTTGGATGCGAGAGGTCTTTGGGTTTAACTTCTTTCATATCATCCCTGATATTGACAATTATATTTATCATTGTATATCCAAGTAATTGCTGTTTTTTGTAGGTTTTATCAATGTCGATGGACCTCTTTGTAGATAAAACCATGATAACAAAGGCATCTCTTGTATTCCAGTGATCTATTGATATCACAGTAGTAGGTCTTGAACTGTTAATTTCTCTAATGATATTCAACACATTCATGCTTCTGTAGACTACCCAATGTTATAGCTTTTTTCTCCCTTTTTTGACGTGCAACTAGTTTGGTTGAAGAGCTTTCACGTTAGACATATGAGTATTGTCTTTGGATGTGGATGTTGAACCTTCAAAGAGTGGCATGGTCTTGAAGGTGATGAATAAATCTGAGAGATGTTATCATGAGAATGCATACTTAACTATGTTTATCATGAGAATGTTTTAACTCTAATTGTTACTTAATTTTGTGCTTTGTAGGATTATAAAGTGACATTGTTATTCTATTTGGCTTCAGTATTTTGTCAATATCGATCTTAGGACAAGGAAGCGAAATTAGATGATATATTGAGTAATGTTGAAGCTTGTAAAGGAGTAAATGTTTTAGTGTTCAATTTAGGACATTGGTGGATTCTCTTTGGAAGATTTCAAGGGTATGAACTAATTTTGATCAATGGGGGTGATATTTTTTCCATAAATCAACGTAATCTGTTTGATTGAGTTTGTGTTGTTATTTTTGGTTGTAAACCTTAATAATTTCCATTTTACTGTATTGCAGAGCAATCAAGTTACCACCACAGCTAGATTTTCCTTGGATGTTATAACAAGGTTCAGAAGTAACCTTCAGCCTTTAATTAAGTACCACTCAAGACTGTCTCCAGAAAGACTTCACAGCGGATGAGAACTGCCAAATCTTTGGAGAACTTATGTATGGAAGCACTGACTAGGAAGTAGTTTTTCGTGTGAATTGGGAAAGCTTGGAAATAAAAACTTCTTATGTTGGCAAGATTTGAGTGTGTTTTAGAGTCGTGAATGAATTAGGAAACTTGGGTACTGACCCAATACGAGTTCACAGCCGAATAGGAGGGTTTTGAATTATATCACTTATCAAGTTTATATGGGTTTCTTTTTGGCAAGTAGTATTTTTGTTTTTTACATAGAAGTCATTTCAAGTTTATTGAGATATTATATTGATTATTGTAAATTGTCTATACATGTCCTATTGATCCTTAGCTGCTTCACTTACTACAAGGAAGAAATGATCGAGTTGAATCCAAGTTGCAGGTGGTTTGAGTAGCTGATGGCCTTGAAGAGTTGGTTTGCAGGTAGGTTCTGGCGGTGCTGAAGAATGAATTTCGCCAAGGCAGATGCTCGTTATTTGGTTGCAATGAAGCTGCAGTGCGTTGCGGTGAGCTTGACGAAGATTGCAAGGGGTCCGATATTGCTTGAAAGGTTGTGATGATTGCAGGCTAGGGTTGTAACCCGAGCTTAAATTTGGTGATTGAGTTAACATGAAATTGGAATGTATTAATGAATGGATTGCACTTGGAGATGCGAGAGATGAAGTTGTAGAGCAATTCCGGATGCCGGTGGTCACAATGGGCTGCGACGATGTGTTTCGGGTAAAGTGAATTTGTACTCGATATTGAGAAATGAAGCCGTGAGACATTTCATTTTGAGTTCGGGTTGTATGGCTAAAAACTTATACTTGGGATTAGTCTTTGAAGCTTGCGGTCACAATGTCACCCACGGTAGGAGTCCAAGGGTTGAGATGATTTTGAAGTCGAGAAATAATATCTAGAAGGGTTTTGCTAAACCTTGAGAAGTGTTATGATTATTTTTTTCAAAGTGTCGAAGTTACGTAAAAACCGATCTTCTTTAGTAACAAACAATAGTGATTATAATCTTCTGTAGCAACAAACAATAGTGATTATAATTGAAAATTTGATCTTCTTTCATGGTTATCAAAGTATTACAGATTTAATTTTGTATTTAAATTCTCAAAATTTTAAATTTTTTTTCAAATCAAATATGTACCACAACTCAGAATTAGAGTTGTCAAAGAAATGACATGCAACTCTTCCCATAGTTTTCAAATAAGTGACATACAATTCAAACCAAAGTTGTCAAAGAAGTGACATACAACTAAAGCAAAAGTTGTCAATGAGATGACATACAACTCTAACCATTGTTGTCAAATAAGTAACATACAACTCAAACAATTGTTGTCAAAGAAATTTCTACAATCCCAACAAGTGTAATGTATGAGTTATTTCACAACCCAGGTATGAGTTGTGTTAGGCATTAAGAGGAAATTTCGAAAGACATTCACAACTGAAAAAAGCGTTGTATACAATGAAACGACAACCGTTTGTACGACTAGTATTGACGAGTTGCAAAGAATTGAAGACTTTCTACAATCCCCCCCCTTGTGCAACCTATAGATAAACGTCGTCTTATATCGTACGACAACTGTTTTCCAGGGTAGTTAATCGCTATTTTTCCCGTAGTGGATAAGAATACAAGGAAATAAGAATTATCCTGGACTTTCTCTCTCCTATTTGCTTTCTCACTATTCTAAAAAGATCACTCCTTCTCAAGTCTACTTGGTCCTTTATATAGGATATTACATAATGGATGACAGCTAAGCCAACCTTTATTTTCGGATTTGGCCTGCGTCATTCTCGCAAGTTTACAAGGGTTTTCTTCGCACGTGTTCTTTAATCTCGCAAAGTCTTCACACTTTCCTCGTGATTAGGTTGATGTCACCTGCTACGTCATTCCTCAAATAGTCTGTAATGGTCTTCGCAAACATTTGTTGGTTAAATCTTCGCTGGGACACTGCTGTTGCGAGATTCTACTCCTACATCTTGCCTCTTCTCATGTCTTTTCTGCGAAGAAGAGAAAGATATGAGAACCTCTATTTCGAAACACTGCATCTATCCATCTTTCTATATTTTCCTTTACCGACAACCTTCCGTGAATTTGGTGTAACCGTCTACAAGTGTTTATTATTCCCCTTATTTACCGACATGTTCAATTCCAACCGGTCATCTCTTTTTGTCTATTTAAAGAGAGAGTTAGTGGAAAAATAATTTTCTTCTTTTACTTCATCTTCCTCTTCTGCAAACTCTCTGTAAATCTTCATCCTTTGCAATTTTCTTCGTCCTTGATTTTTCATAAATTTATCTACCTGCTACTGCTTTCATGGAGTCACCAAGGTTAGTTTGGCTTTTCTTCTTTGATTTTGCTGGAACTGATCTTATTTTGTTGATTTCCCTAATTAATTTTATTATTTTATGTGATTCCCATATTGATTCTGTTGCAGCAAAAGCACCTCTAGCACCAAGTTCACAGTCCCAAACCCTAATGTTTCCAAAAGCTCGCATTTCAAGATTGTTGCAGCGAAAAGGAAGCCTATGAATAGCAAGGTAGTAAGAAACATCACTTCTTTAATAACAATATTGTTGCCTTTGTTTCTTATCTGAGTTGATATTCGCAGGATGCTGGAGATGGTAATAAACCCACCAAGAAGCATCGCTAATTAAAGACTATTAAATCTTTCATTCCATTTCCTGATTTTAAACCCCTAGTAATGCCTACCATACCTTCGCTAACTGAGCCTTTATTACTTACCGCTCATGTCCACGAAGACATCACTAAGGATGTCACCTCTTCACTTGACCCTATTGCGAAGGAAACCCCCTCTTCTCCCATTGTTGATGCCTCAAGAATTGATTTGCCTTCAACCTCAATTATTAATCATCCTCATCCTTTGCATGTAAAAGATGATTTAATTCCCATGTCCTCAATCCTCGCTACTTCCTCATCTGAATCCTTCCCTGTTGATAAGGGAGTCTTGGAAGGAGTAGACATTGCCTTTAAGAATTTGTCTGATGCTCTTGATGATGCCCGGTGGTCTTCCGCTGACCCCATAAAACTTAGTATCTACGAGACTCTGAGCAAGTATTTTAGTTCTGAAAAAGCATCTTCGCAAGCATCTTTAGAGAACGAAGTTGAATCTTTAAAGGAGAGTCTCCAATCCATGACTTTAGAATGTGGGAATCTTCGCCTTAAGAATCAGAAGCTTGAGAATTTATCGCTGGACTGCGATAATCTTCGCAAAAAGAATGATGAGCTAAAAGGTATGACCTTCTTGTCTTAACTTATGGCTGATCTTCTTTGGTAAGTTTATCTCTTTCGCGTTCACCTTTACTTATCCAAGGTAGGATAGCTTTGAGTATAAAGGCAAATCAGCTTAAGGAACAACACACTCAATTAGAAGATTCCTATGCTTCCCTAGTGAAGGAAAATGCTTTGCTTGTCTCTAACGAGAAGGATTTTCGATCTCACCTGAAAGGTTTGGTTGGGGATAAATTTGACGATGCGATGAACCATATGAAGAATAGTAACTTAGCTTTAACTCAATATCTTATTTCGCAAAAGGAAGGTAGTCATAAAAATCTGGCCGCCTCAACCACCTTTTCTTACTTAATTATTTTCGCAATATTCCTCTTACGAAAATCTCGCTATAACAACCCTTTGTGTCTTTGTTGTTCGCAGAGTCTGAGAGAAATATTCATTCTTCTATTTCTTCTTTGGAATCCAAATTAGCCAAGATTCGCAAGAAGAATGCGATGCTTACTAGTGTCCTTGCATGTTTTCGCGATCGTGCAGAAAGAAGATTCGACTACCTTCAACATCTCAAGGATATTGAAAATAAAAATTGTCAAAGATCACTTCTTCGCCAAGTTCACCTCAAAGCTGAAGTCCTTGTAAATAACATCTTACTAGATAAGGCACTTCCTCCTGCAACAATTTTGCCTCTTGAAGTAAATGCTGATGAAGTTCCTCGCGATCCTGACAGTGACTATGAATTTGAAAGTGATGATGAAGCTATTCTTGAGAACGATGAAGAAGATGAATCCGCTAAGGAAGAAAATGCTGGCAGTAATCAACGTGGAGAAGAGGCCGGAACAAATCAGGAAAAGGAAAATACTTGAGAAAATGAGAAAGCTGGAGAAGATCTTCCATCAACACCTCTTCGCGAAGCTAATGCTGAAGTCTGAAATTCCTTTAGCTACTTAGCTTTAGCTTGTTGAATTGTTTTATTTCCGCTTTACTACTCTTGCGAATGATGTACTTCAATGAATATTGAAATTCATTTACTTATTGGCGAGAAAGATAATGCATCTTCTTTATTAATTCCCATACTTGCCTCTCATTATATTTCTCGTGAGAAGTACATCTTTTACCTGCATAATATTTAAATAATTAATTCTTATAAGTTTATTTTTGTTTCATGTGCGTCAAGATCGCAGTCATGTTTGCATGATTTTGCTATCATATATGTTATCATATATATCTTGGTATTTTCCAAGATTTCATTCATTATTATTCTCTTATGTGGTCTTATTTTGCCTTCCTAAGTAAAGGTATTATTTTGCCACCCCTTGTCTTTGCGACAAAATCGCAGGCAGTCTTTACACTTTCATGTAATGACCCATTGATCTTGTCTTAACTTTTTCTTGTATTATTGCCTCAACAGGATATTTTTCATGCGACAATATGATAGGCCTAAATGTTCTTGCGAATACAAAGCCCCATGACATTGCCGTCTTGCGACGAAATCGCAAGACGTCTTTACACTTTCGTGTATTGACCCATTGGTCTCGCGTCTTATCTTTCTCTTGTATTATTGCCTCTGCAGGATCATTGCAAAAATATGACAAGCCTTTATACTCCCGTGAGTAAAAAGTCTCATGACATTTGCGTCTTTGACACTTATCAGCTCCCTAATGAAGGGTGCCGTCCTTATCATTCCCCTGGTTGCCCCTTCAAGGAGGAGTACCTCTACCATACAAGGTTGGCTCCTCCCATCCGGTCTTAACAACAACCAGTTGTTTTTGCGGCCTCTTGTCCCTTCGCCGATATGGCTCATGGTTACAAGACCGCACCCTATGTGGGGTTTTCTTCGGACCGAGTGCATCATATCTAAGACTTGCCAAGAATTGCCAGGTACGCTCCAGACGCCCCAGGCACTCTTGGCTCAACCGTGTACCTCGGCGCCTTGATCGAATTCTGCACTCCTTAGGAGAGACCTTCTCACCTTAGTCGTCCAACCTAAGTCATAAGCTTAGGCTGAAAATCCAAGGCGCCTCTCTTGGATGGGCTTTATTGACCCCAAAACTCCCTGACCCAGGATCCGGTGGCGGTATAGCCTTTTCCTGAGCCATGAAATATGTTCTCCCCTTCTATGACGCACTTTAGGTCTTATATTTTCCTCTTGCGAGATTTTCTCACGAACTAGGGTGTACGCCATAGTTGGGTGCCTCTTTCTTTTAATCTTTTGATTTTCTTTTGTAAAAATCATAATTTCTGCGAAATTATCGCATGTTTTCAATCTGTTTTGACAAATATAATTTCGCAATAAATTTTTTCACTTTGATCTTCATTTCATTTTTCTGTTTTCCAACAATTTTTGCTAGACCTTTTATGGATAATAATTCTTTAGATATAGTCTATTCCATGGTCGCTCAAGCTTGCGACCAGTATTCTTTCCCTCAGGATCCATAAATTTATATGCCCCTGTTCCAACTATTTCTTTAATGATATATGGTCCGTCCCATTTCTTTTCTAGTTTTCCATCATTTCCTCTCTGATACACTGGTATTTCTCGCAGTACCAAATCACCTGGCTGAAATTCTCTTATTTTAACACGCTTATTGTATTCTCGGGCCAATCTTCGCTGATAGTTCTCCATATGTTGTAGAGTCATTTCTCTTTTTTCTTCTATTTCATCAAGCTTCGTTAAAATCATATCCGCACTTAAATTTTTCTCCCATGCTTCTCTCTTTGTTGTGGGAATAATGACCTCAGTTGGTAGTACCGCTTCAACCCCATACGTTAAACAGAAAGGTGACATTCCCGTAGCTTCTCGCCTAGTTGTGTTATAAGCCCAGACTACATTATGCACCTATTCGCACCATGCTTTATTATGCCCCTCCAGCTTCTTCTTCAATGTATCTGCAATTGTCTTATTTGTTGCTTCCGCTTGTCCATTGCTTTGCAGATATAAAGGAGTGGATTTCCCACACTTTATCTTAAATGCATTAAGTAACATTTCTATATTCTTCCTATCGAACTGTTTTTCATTACCAGACACCAATTGTGCAGTAATTCCAAATCTACAAATGATATTTTCGAATATTAATGTGAAGACATCTTTATCGCGAATATGATGTACTGCCTTTACTTCAGCCCACTTTGTGAAATAATTTGTTGCGACCATCAAATATCTTCTTTGTCCAGATCCTGGTAGAAATGGTCCCACAATGTCTAAGCCCCAATTTCCAAAGGGCCACACACTTGTTGAAGATGATAAAGGTGCTCCAGGTGCATGTATCCTCCTACCATGCCGCTGACATTCTTCGCAACGCCTTGGTATCTTTTTCGCGTCCTCATGCATGTACGACCAATAATAACCTTTCATTTTTGTTTTGTGTGCCAAAGATCTTCCTCCACTATGGTTACCAGCATCTCCATAATGTAATGATTTCAGTACTTCTTCTCCTTCTTTTCGTGTCAAGCATCTAAGTGATGGCCCATTAAATGATCTTCTATACAACAACCCTTCTCTAAGTTCGTAATTTGTCGCACAACTCTTCAACTTATGTGCCTCCAATCTATTCCTTGGTACTTCTCCTTTATCTAGATATGCATGAAGTTCGATTCTCCAATCTGCGACATTGTTCGCCTTCTCCTCTTCCCCATCTTCTATTATCATCACATCTGCCTCTTCCTCCTCTTCTTTGTTGATTGAAGGCGAAATAAGTGTCTGTATCTTTATGCATCTCGCAGTTGGATCTACCATCATACTTAGGATAAAAGCAAAGGCGTCTGCTAATCTGTTATCCTTCCTTGATATGTGTCTCCATCTTATTTTTGGGATTTTCGCTGACAATTCCTCAACAAGCTTCTTGTATTTCTTCAATGATGGTTCATTCGTAGTTTATTCTCATTTTATTAGGCGAATGACTAGCTGCGAGTCACTGGTGATTCTTGCGTTTTCTAACTTCATTTCTATTGCAAGTTTTAAGGCATGCACCACTTCTTTATATTATGTTTCATTATTAGTGGATGCGAATTCCAACCTGAAGGAAAAAGCCATTTTCGCTCCTTCTGGTGAAATTAAGACAATTCCAACTCCGTTACCTTCCCCATTTAATGATCCATCCACCAATATTTCCCATCTATTGGGCTCTGTCAGCAAGTCTCTTGGATTTTCATGTTCTTCTTCTACATCCATCATCTCCTCCACAGCTTCATCATCTTCTAATGGAAATTATGCTAAGAAATCTGCAACAACTTATGATTTTGGTGAAGACAACAATACTTCATAGTTGATCTCAAAATGTCCCACTTTCGCGTTCCACTTCTCCACTCTGCCTGATCTTTTTGAATTTTTCATTACTGATTCAATTGGCACCTTTGTCAATACCTTTATTTTATGAGCCTGAAAATATATGCGAAGCTTAAATGTTGGATAAACTAATGCCAGTATTAATTTTTCAATCTTCGAATAATTTTTCTCTGCCGCATTGAATGTCTTGCTGATGTAGTAGATCGGCTTTTCTACCCCTGCGAAGTTGTCGCAAGATAGATTAGCAATTCTTCCCCTGGCTCTGCTTTCAATCCCTATTTCTAGCGCCAATATGTAATTGCAGGTTTCCCAGAAATCACACCCTAATGAGTTTACACAAATATTTTCCCAAATTTCAAGAATAATCACCAAATCTTTATTAACTTCTTTTATGAATCTTACAAGAATGATAAGAATACAAGGAAATAAGAATAATCCTGGACTTTCTCTCTCCTATTTGCTTTCTCACTATTCCAAAAAGATCTCTCCTTCTCAAGTCTACTTGGTCCTTTATATAGGATATTACATAATGGATGACAGCTAAGCCAACCTTTATTTTCGGATCTGGCCTGCGTCATTCTTGAAAGTTTACAAGGGTTTTATTCGCACGTGTTCTTCAATCTCGCGAAGTCTTCACACTTTCCTCGTGATTAGGCTGATGTCACCTGCTACGTCATTCCTCAAATAGTCTGTAATGGTCTTCGCAAATATTTGTTGGTTAAATCTTCGCTGGGACACCGCTGTTGCGAGATTCTACTCCTATAATATTTTTCGATCATGTTTTGCTAATTTGATTGAAATCTCAAGTTAGTGATATGGGATATTATAGATTTTATAATTTCTGGTTATATAGTAGGAATTATTATGATCGTCTCAAATCACTTGAGTGGAAACGCTCGGTAGAACCATTTGTTTTGGCTTGTGACTCCCTCAGCTGCAGAAGATTTGTGCAAAGTACTCCATGGGTATCCATAACTGAGAACATACGTTCTGAGCTACTTGCTTCTTTTGGAAATCTTATAGAAAAGATGGGTTCGGGAGAGGTTGGAGCATTATTAAAGCCTATTTTCGTAGTCAGAATTGGTAACATTCTCTTTTATGGAAAGAACTTTTCAGGATGTGTAACTAGCAGGGCAGATGCCAAATCTTATTTCGGTCACGTCGCAAAGGTAAAATTCTCTTTCATGGAAAGAACTTTTCAGGAGGGAAGAAGAAAGAAGACGAAGAATAGAAAGAAGGTGAGATCAAGTTTAGGTTATTCATGAAAGCGTGGGATAAGTTGGTTTGGTCGATGAGTGTGGCAAGATATGAGATAAACTTAAAGGAGTTCGAGGATGATTTGGGCACTAATTACCCCAAAGTAGTGGAATGTTGCAAGAGACAATGGTTGAAGCCACACAAAGAGAGGTTTGTGTATGCTTTTACTTACAACTATAAACATTTCAAACTTGAGTCCACAAGTATGGTAGAGCAAGCTCATGGGAGACTAAAAGGTATACTTTTCACGAGTCAAAATGGGATTGTGACGGTGCAACATGCTATCCACATACACTAATAATGATATCAACAAGATAAGAAAGCAATTCGAAGAAAGTAGGTTCCGGAAGTTGAAGGAGTTTAAGGAGGATAATTGGTTGCTTGATTGAAAAAATTGCAGTGTCTAGCATTGGGCAATACGTTTCATGATGAAACATATCAAGTTGTATCAAAAGTATGATGACCCTATCACTCCTTGTAAGTGTAGGATAATGAAGGCTATCGGACTTCTATGTCATCATATGCTTGGTAGGTATAAAACTCCGATTACGATTGAAGATATTGATCCTTATTGGAAGCAACTATCTTTCAAACCGGCTCCAAGAGAAGATCCCGTGAAGAGTTTGGCGACATGAAACTTGGGAAAATAATCCTCGATAAGTACCCCACGTTGAATAGGTTGGACAAATAAACTATGAAGAACAAGTTGGTGTCGATTGTTTACCCTTTTATGGAAGAACTTCAAGAACCGGGGAAACAAGATACAATGGGTAGACCACCTACCACAAAGACGAGGGCGGAAGAAAGAGAACAAATTAAAGAGTATTTGAGTACAAAATGCGATCCATCCGGACATGATTATACCTAGGCGGAATACAAAGAGGAGCCGACTAAAAAGAAAAGGGGTCGTTCGAGGAAAGAAACAACTACACCAACGGTTTCAAACTTGAATCGAAATAGCATTACACCTCTTGAGAGTCAAGCAAGTGTGGAAGTTGTTGTAAAGAAAAGGGGTTGTCTGAGGAAAGAAACAACTACACCAACGATTTCAAACTTGAATCCAAATAGCACTCCACCTCTAGAGAGTCAAGTAAGTGTGGAAGTTGTTGTAAAAAAAAGGGGTCGTCCGAGGAAAGAAACAACTACACCAACGGTTTCAAACTTGAATCCAAATGACACTCCACATCTTAAGAGTCAAGCAAGTCAATGTGATGTTGTGAAGAAAAGAGGTCGTCCGAGGAAGGTAGTAAAACCGTTATTGGAAGAGTATCGCGTACAACTCCCTCAAATTATTCGAGAGTTCGTTATTGGCACCGACGACATCCCAAAGGATGGAAATTGTGGGTTTTACGTTGCATCCTAACAATTGGGACACCTAGGTGGAGCAATTGAGGAGAATCTCACCCAATGTCAATACATAAGAAAGAAGATGGCCGCCCGACTACAAGAAGACAATGAGTTTTATATCTCAATGATGCTAGAAGGTTTCATAGAGGACAAAGATTTGTATTTTAAAGAATTACTTACTAGTGTTAAAGGCACGGAGAGAAATACACCGATCAAATGGGAGCATTGGTTGAGAATGCCGGAGTGTGGCCATCTATTCGCGGATACGTGGTCATGCGTATTACATTTTTTTAGTAAAGGAATAAGTGTGGCATTTGCACTGAAACATGCGGTTTGTGTGGAGCAGCTCAAGCATAGAAGAATTGTTATGGCTTTGGTGGATATTAATCATTTTATTGGTCTACAACTCAACAAGGAATGTCTATTACCTCCTCTTTGTAGGTTTAGTTTTTTGGAAAAGTTCATATTCAACAAGAGCAAGGAATGGATGAAACTTTATAAGGACAACATGCACCTTTGGAATGCTTTAGATGAGTCTAAGGAATGTCCCATAGATTAGACTAAAGGAGGTTCAATACATTTGAATGAACTCCCTCCAATAGATTTGAGTGATGAGTGATTATGATTAGGAAATAAGGAATCTTTTTGGAGTACTTTTGTAATCACATTCATGTTTTGTGTAATGTACTTTGGAGTATTACAAATGAATGAAATAGATGTGGTTTTTTTGGTGTCAACTCCTTTGGTCGGCATTGTATTTATCACACGACCTTGTCGACCGTCCCAGGGTCGGCAGGTTTTGATTTCGTCGGGTTGCCGACTGTACATGCAGGACAACAAAGGGAAAAAGGCCTGGAATAGTCGGCAAGGTTATTGCACTCATACATTGCCGACTAACTTGTGGTCGGCATGGTTTATGAGAACAACCTTGCCGACCAAAACAGACAAAAAATGTTGTTCCTGGATGTTCTTCACACATTGTTCTCGGTAGGGTTTATGAGGACAACCTTGCCGACTATACTTTCGTCGGCAAGGTTAATAATCTGTTAAGTGCCGACTGTTAAGACGCTGGCAGGCTTTGAATTTAATATAGTGCCGACTAAATTCGAATAGAATAATTGTTAAAAACTTAAAAACCTTTAAAACTTAATTAGAGCATACAAACCTTAAGAACTTAATTAGAGCATACAAACCTTAATTAGAGCATACAAACCTTAAAAACTTAACCCTAACACATTTGGGACATAGATAGTATCTTTTTCCGGTACACAATTTTTTAGGAGATGTAATTAACTTCATCTTACCGTCGCAACATGGATCTGTGCATGGTAGAAGGTTGATTTTAGCAACTTCATCTTCATACGGAGCCAGGCGCTCATCATGTGCATTTTGAATCATACGGCTGATATACATCTCCTATTGCATCTTTCATGAGAAATAAAAATCCCTTACAACCATCAATAGTGCATTTGCTTCCTTCAAAGGGACAATCGTTTGCAAAATGACCACTTAGTGTACAAAGACTACAAATATTTGGTTGTGTTGCACTTGAAACTTCCATTCTTTATGCAAGGTTAAAGATGAAGTTGAGATGCTTTTATAATAACAATACACTTAATGTCTTGATTTTGAAATTTCTAGCCGTTGAGCATTCAATGGGTTGTACTTTGTACCTAAACTAGGTCTCAACCCGTGCCGTAATGACACGGGCAATGATATGTGTTTCAAATGTATTCATCGATTCATACATGTCGTAATTGTCTGAGAAGAATCGAACCTATTGATCCAGGTCTAAATAATTTGAGGAGTTGGTTAATAAACATGTCCTTATCCTTGAATCTTTTAATATTGTGTATGAAAGTCATACAACCCTTTGGGACAAACATAGTTAATCGTTAGAGAAAATCCTATGGGCAGTAGAACATTACTTCGTTCACTACTTCAAAAAAAATATCATCAAAGGTCATTCACCGAACTTGTAACAAAACTAAAAATACCTAAAATTACTTTAAAATCAATTCGATTAATCTTGCAAAATATGTTAGCATTAGAATTTAATTTTTCTCTTTGATATAAATTGTTGGGTTCCCGATTTACATATATTTGTGTTTACTCATTTTCCAAAAATTTATAATAATATTTAATTCTTGATCCATTTCTTTCATTGTTTCTTTACCTATTATCATGAACTATTTCTCAAGCATGCATAATTACACGAAGTTGGGGGAAAAAGACAAAAAGGGGGAATAAAGAGAGATGTAAGAAACTGAATCGATTATAATTAATTCACGCGAAGCCTTGCATAATCCCATGAAGTAAGGGAGAAATAATGACAGAAACAGAAAAAATGACAAAAAGGGGGAATAAAGAGAGATGTGAGATTGAGAAGGTGAACCGGCAAATCTTAAAATCACAACATCTTCTTTTTTGGAAAACTCTGGCCTTTAAAAATTGTTTTAATTTAAAGAAAAAAAGTAATTTGAAAAATAAAATCAAATTAAAACAAAACATCCAAAAGTCATCTCACCGTGGAAAAGGCATCCTTAGCTAAACAACACAGAAACATAGTTTCCGTGCAAATAGTGCAAAGTTTAGTTAAAAAAAAAAAAAGAAGAAAAGAATAATAATAAGAAGAAAAGTATTAGCATAAATAGTGAAAACCAGAAATGGATACTGAGTATCCGTTGAATATTGCATGGATACTCAGTTTCCGTAAAGTAGAAAATCTCACTGAGACTCGGTTTCCGTAAAGTAGAAAATCTCACTGAGACTCAGTTTCCGTGTGATTTCTCTATGCTACGAAGCTCATCAGATGTGATCAATTTTGATATGTAGCTAACGGATATCACTACAATTAAGCTACACAGAAGACCACGGTAATTGGATTTCGCTACAATTAAGCTATAACGAAGCAAATCGCTCTCCATAGTGCTTGGCCTAAGTCGAAATGTATAATTGTGGACCAATTTTTTTGGATTACCCACGGTGGGGGTCGTGTGCCAAAATTAGAGTTCAACCTCCAAGTTTACTAACATAAAATTTAATAAGAGATTTTGATAAAGTATCCTTGTCCTGGAAATACACCAGATGTATCCCATTTTTTTTAAAAAAAAAAACTTTTCAAAAGTGCCCCTTTTTTTACTATTTTTCCCCTCCAAATAATGGTTTCTATCCAGTTAAGTGCTAGGTGGAAATTATATCGCATATTAAAAATCATATTTATCCCCGAACCACATTTTCTTAGTGGGGAGGGTAAATGATTCGACGATTCATCAGAAAGCGATTTAACGATCCTGAACCGGCCTAGACGAATCTGAAAACGGTGTAACAATCCTGAACCAGACTTGACGAAAATAAGAAATGTTGTAGGATATCGATTCTCCACAACCAAAAATCCAAACACTTGGAAATGGTGAATCCTTTCTGGGGAAATCGGTAAAGCGATCCTAAAAACCAGCTTAATGAACCTGAAAAATGACGTAGTAGGTAATAGGAAAGCGAGTAAAAGGTAGTTAAAAGTATTAGAAAAATAAACCAGTGTTCACCAACTTACATGGAAAATTGATCTATAAAGATACTTTTGAAAATGTTTAAAAAAGGGAGTAATTTATTAAGTCCGGTTTTCAAATTGGAATGCTTTATCTTTTTTTGATCATAAAAACAAATTCATTACTAGAAAATAAAGTTACACAGATTTATCCAACTCAATAATTGAGTGGATGCATCTTGGTGGGTTCTCAGCCCAAACTTGGTTACATTGATACTTCTTGGCATATTTGGCTAAGCCATCAGCCGTTTCATTGTCTGTCCGAGGAAAGAAAACACACCTAATACTACTAATAGATTCTACTATCCTACTAATATCCGAAAGGAGATTATGATCCTGCCAGCTTGAGTTACCAAAATTTGAAGTCACAACTTCAATGATAGTTTTACAATCACCTTCAATGATAACTTTACTCCAACTTATGATTTTTATCCACTCCACTGCTTCTAGGAGAGCTAGTCCTTCCCCTTGTTCAGCATCTCTAGCACTTGTTACTTTCACCATGGCCTCCAGAAATTTTCCTTCAAAATCTCTTAGAATTAGACCAATACCACAAATTTTAGTATGCTTGTCAAAAGCTGCATCAAAGTTTAACTTCAACCAGTTTTGAGGAGGTTTTTCCCATTTTTTCTTAGTTATTCTGACCTGATGTCTACTAGTATTATCATTCTCTCTACCTATAATGTTATGCTTAGTGCAGAAATTTCTAATGCTTATGATAATGCTGTTGGGATGAGAATTTTCCCCCTCAAAAACAGTTAGACATCTAGACTTCCATATTTGCCACATAATCACTATAGCTAAAAGGATACTCTTCTCTTTTTTTAAAAGAGATGTTGTTTTGTTCTTGGCTCCAGCTTTTGATCCAATCTTGCAGAGACTTGAAGTGCTGAAAAGAGTGCATTGCTTCTGGGAGAATGGTAAACCAAATAACTTGAGCCATGTCACAATATAGGAAGAGATGAACATCAGTTTCTGGAACTTGTTTGCAGAATGGACAAGAGTAATCTTACATTGGCATGTATCTGCCTACTTTGGTTCTTGTTTGCAATATATCTTTTAAGCATCTCCACAGAAAAAATTTTTTTGAGCTTATAGGGAAGCTTTAGGTGCCATATCTTCAGCCAGAGTTTTTGTGCTTCACTGCTTATGTTGTCTCTATTGACTTCTTGAACCAAATCTTTATAGATGGATTTAACAGTGAAAGTACCATTTCTTGTTAAGCTCCAGTTTATGATGTCCCTTGCATTTGTTGGTATTCTTATTTCTTGAATTTTCCTGCTCTCAGTGTGACTGAATTTTTGGTTTATACTTTGAATATCCCACTGTTTGGATTCTGGCTGGATTAAACTCTGAACAATATCATTCTCTCCATGGTGTTGAGCAGAATTTGTGAGCTTTGTATGATTGATATTTGGAATCCAGTTATGTTTCCAAATTTTTATTTTGGCTCCATTTCCCACAGACCACACATAATACTTCTTAATAATTTGCAATCCTTTATAAATACTCTTCCATATCCATGAGCCATGTGTTGTAATTTCATCACTCAAAGGGTCTTTGTTGTGGAAGTACTTAGCCTTCAGGATTCTAGCACAAAGAGAGTTTTCAGCTCTAATCATCCTCCAAGCCAGCTTTGCAAGTATAGAATCATTAAATTTTGTGGTATTTTTGAATCCCATACCACCCAATCTTTTTGGTTTGAACACAGAACTCCATGATATTGGACTCATTCCTTTCTTGTTGCAAGCTCGCCACTAGTATCTTCTTTGAATTCTATCAATGGACTCAGTTACATGTTTTGGCATTTTAAAGCAGCCCATTTGGTAGTTATCCATGGTACCTAGCACAGACTGCACTTGTGTTGATCTGCCAGCTTGATCAATGATTTTTCCTTGCCAAGTACTCAATCTGCTCTGCACTTTTTCTTTTATTGGCTTGAAGCTCTCCCTTTTGTTTTTACCTAGGAAGAGGGGTAATCCAAGATATTTTTCATTTAACCCCATTGTCTTCATTTGAAGTAAACTTATGAGATGATGAGCTCTATGTGGTTGCATGTGCTTGTTGAAGAATACACTTGATTAGTTGAAGTTTATAACTTGTCCAGATGCAGCACTGAATTTGTTGATGATGTTCAACAAGTTCCTTATCTCTTGATCTTTGCCTTTGCAAAATAAAAGACAATTATCTGCAAATAACAAATAACAAATGATTATGCTTGGGTTGTATTTACTTGGTTTAATGCCTTGATTTTCTTTGTGCTTTCAGCTTTGCATAACATTATGGAGAATCCTTCCATGCAGAGAATGAATAAGTATGGAGATATTGGATCTCCCTGGCGTAATCCTCTTGTTGGAGTGAAAGGTTGACAAGAAGAGCCATTGAGAAGTATTGACACTGAAGTTGTTCCAACACATTGGTTGATCATTTGGCACCATTTGTTGCAGAAACCCAATTGCTTCATTACATTCATTAAGAACTTTTATTCAATTCTGTCGAAGTCTTTCGACATATCCAACTTAATACCAACTTCTCCAAATTTATTTCTACTCTTCTTCATGTGATCCACAATTTCATGTGCAACTATTTTGTTATCTCTGTGATGTATCTATTTGGGACATAAGCTGCTTGAAATGGGGATACAATTTTTTCAAGGATAGGTTTGAGTCTGTTGGCAAGTATTTTTGAGATTATTTTGTAATTTATGTTGCATAGGCTAATGGGTCTGTAATATGAAGGGTTTATGGGCATTCAACTTTTGGTATAAGTGTTTGAAAGGTATAATTGAGCTCTTTTAGGAGGTAGCCATTTCTGAAAAAATTGTGCCATAAGGGTGATGTCATTTCCTACTATGTTCCAGCGTTGTTGGTAGAAACCAGCTTGAAAACCATCTGGTTCTGGTGCAGCCCAAGGTTTGATTTGAAAGACAGTATTTTTGATTTCCTCCGTATTTGGTACTTTGTTAGTCTTGCATTGTCTTCTTCATTTATACATGGATTGATGAGGCTTAGTATTTCTTCATCTCTTTGTGGATTTGATGAGGTAGTAATTGAACTGAAATGACTGTTGAGAAGTTGCTCTATTTCTTGTCTATTTGAATGCCACAGACCCATGTCATCTTTGAGAGAGTCAATATGGTTTCTTCTTCTTCTGTAGTTGGCTCTTGAGTGAAAATACTTGGTATTTCTGCTTTCTTTTTTCAACAAATTCTCCCTTGAATTTTGGTACTTCATGTCAAATTCCATTTTGTACCAATGTTTGACTTCTTGTTTTAGGTTCTCCATAGTGTTGATGTTGCTGAGACCCTGAATGGCTTGAGCTTCTTGAATTTTCTTCTCCACTCCTTGATGTGCTGGTGAACATTGCTAAAAACTTCAAAATTCCATTTCTTGATTTCTCTCTTAGTGACTTTCAGCTTTGTGACAGTTTTGTAAGCAGGAAATCCTTGTTGTGTTTGGTTCCAAGCTTTTTCAATGACTTCTTTACATGAATCTTATTGAATCCAGTTTTCATAGACCCTGAATGGTTTTTTGAAATTTTTTTCTGCTGGGTTTGTGTTCATTAGAATGGGAGTATGATCTGAACCAAAAGCAGTGAGATTGTAGGTTGTTGCTGTAGGAAAAGTATCATGCCATCTTGTATTTGCCAGTGCTCTGTCTAGCTTTGCCTCCACCAAATTGTCATTATGTCTATGATTGCTCCAAGTATAAGGATACCCTGAGAATTTTACTTCCAATAAGTCAGTCTGAAGTAGCCAGTCTTGGATTTGTTTGTTGATGCTTGATTGCCCATTGTTTGCCTTTGAGTTCTTATCTTGAGGATTTATTGTGATGTTTAGATCCCCTATTAACATCCATGGAATCTGCATGATTTGGCTCCTTGCTGCTATTGACTCTCATAGCTCCTTTTTTTCTTAATATCTTGGACTTCCATACAGGCAAGTTAGCAGCCATTGAGAATTTTGAGGACCAGCAGTAACCATAACTTCTATTTGATTTCTCTATTCATTTATTAACTGAATTCCCATACCATCTTTCCAGAGAAGAGCAATGCCACCAGAAAAACCAATAGATGATTGTGACCAATAGTTAGGTAAACCAAAATATTTTATAAAAGAGTTAGTTTTTTTGCTTTTTTTTGTTGGTTTCCGAAGTGAAAAAAATAATTGGGTCATTATTTTGGATGCAATATTTCAGGTGGTCTCTAGTATCTTTCTCGCCAATTCCTTGGCAATTCCAAGCTAGTATTTTCATTTGAGCAAAAATTTTATCTAAGTAGTTAACTGGGAGAAGATAAAAACTATGAATGTAAAAGATTTGCAGAAATTGATTTAAATGGAAAACTTTAGCTTGCAGAGTTAAATGAGATAAAGAGAGAATGGTTACCTGATCTTCTTTCCCTGCTTGATGATGGTACTCAGTAATAATATTGCAGTGATGGTCCTAGCCCCATCCAATTTCATGGTTCTGCTCTTGAAAATTTTGAACATTCTGGTACACACTATTCTCAGCTTGACTGTCAGCATCCATATAAATTGGATTGTCAAAATTGATGGCCCTTGAAATATTTTCTCTAACTCTTTTACCTCTTCTCTGATTAGAACCTTCACCCTTCTCAGAATGACTGCCAACCTCCTCAGTGAACACAACAGTGACATGATATCCATCTGAAGGTCTTTGGAATATAACTTTGTTGCATGCAACAAATTTTTTCTTGGATATCTTCCTGTTGATGGAAATTGGCGAGCCATCTCCATACTTTGGATTCATTGCCATAACATCTTGAATGGACAAATTGGTTGTCCAAATTTGAAGAGAGCTTTATCAGCTAGAGCTTTGACATAGTTTGCTTTCTTTTCACACTCATTCTCATCATGGTCTAGAACAAAACAAGCATGACAAAGATTTCCTGGTTGTTTTTGGTAATAAAAAGGAATCCATTGAGTATAGCCAGCACCATTCTCAGTTAATAGCCCTCTGATTAAAGGAGTTTTGACATTGATCTTTATATTAGCATTTACAACATTTGAATCCACTGGATTTCCATCTTCAGGGTCAAGAGCTATGACTTCACCCAGGATTTTTGCAAATTTGTACATTGTTTCTTCTTCGAAGAGCTCTGGAGGTAAATCTTTGAAGTCTACCCAGAATTCTTGAGTGCTGAAATCTATCTTTTGTATTTGAACAAAAGAGTTGTATGGACTAACCATAAAAAGACAACCATTCACAGACCATGGGGCATTTTCAAGCACCCAGTTTACTTGATCCCAATTAGAGAATCTGACAATGAAATGATTTGGTGCAGGGTTTCTTATTTGGATTTTCTTGATTTTTTTGGCCCAAAGGTTTTTGAGATGGAATTCCAAGTTATCTGGCTTCAGTGGTTCCTCAACAAGAAGCTTCCCAACAATGCTTGTGGCCTATTTTGAGATTCCTCTATCTAGGTTGACACTAGAGTAAACAAAGGTTTGGCAAATTTCCTCTGACCTAGAGTTGTTGAGATTTGTTTCCATCAGTTGCTCTTCAAGGTACTTCAAGTCTCCAGCTGGTTCCATAGTTTTGAGAGATGGGTAAAGTGTTGTTGTTTGGTTTAGTAATGAGGATATTGTTATGATTGTAGATATGATGATGATAAAAGATCTTAATCTTCTCCTTTTTATAGATCGATTGCATGGATTTGAACATAGACGTGTTGATATATGTCATAATTAATGTTATTAACACTTATCAACCAACAAGAAGAGGTACCAGATTTTTGAGCTTCAGCAGAATAGCGAGAATCGAGTCCATAGATAGTTAACTCCGCCATGTCTTGAACTGAGCAGAACCTTTGAAAAAAACAGCAAACTTTAATGGGACAACCTTTAGCAATGACTACTTTGCTCCATCACAAGGCAACAAAGACAAGGTAAAACCTTAACACCTGCAAGCCATAAAATCAAACTAGAAGGGTAAAATCAAAACTCAAGAACTTTAATTCAACTTAAATTACTGACATGCAAATCTCGATTTGGGAAAATATGGACCAATTTAATACATGAAGAACGAAGAACGAGATTCAGACAAAACTGAAAAGTTAAAGCTGAAATTAAGGTTAATAAACAATCAAGAACATTAAAAGAGGCGGTGGGTAGTTGCAGAAATCACAGATTCATTAATGGCTAACTGAGATATTTGAGTTGACTTTCCTCGAATGCTTTATCAAAATTCCCAATTTCATACGCAATGGAGATTTAGATTCTCCTCGTGAACCAAAATGAACATTACAACTTAAATTCTACCTTTTATCTGAAATATGCATGATTTGATCCGGATTCCGATATATTGAGAAACCGTATCAAAATTCATATAAGACAAAACAAATCGGTATATTACTAGCAAATAGCAACAGTGAAATCTGCATCCCAACCCAAAATAAGTAGTTTATAGCACCCAAAATGTAACTGTAACCAAAATATTGTTCGATAATACAGTATACGCAAGTGTAATTCAATCTCTGTAACAGTAAACCATTTGTCGGTGCTCTAATTCCCAAATTAAAATGCTTTCACCTTATCCAAAAAGAACAAAAACTTTAACCTACCCGTGTGAAAACTGAATCAAAAAACACCAAACTCAGAGAATTTCCAATTTTGTAAACACAAAAGTCATATTTTACATCATTATTATTAAACCCCATCACTCTCAGTGTAAATAGTTGTTGTTTCACTAGATTTTTGTTTCTCACCTTGTAAAAGTAGAAGTGTGTAGTGGGGTTTTTAGTTCTTCATTCATTTTCTTCTGTCAAAAGAACAACTTTTTTTTTTCCTGGTGAAGAGAAAATGGTGAAACCATGGTTCATATTCAAGCAATACCATGTATTAGTAAAGGTTACAGTTTTAATGCTTCTACTAAGTCTTGTTCTTCATCTGCTTTACTCTACTAGTACTACTACTAATAAAACTCATAGTTCAGTTGGAGGAGTTGCTTCAATTGCCACCACTGAAGAAGTTCCTTTTCTAAAGGAAATTGTGGAAGCAGAGAAGGATGATGATTCTGTGGAGGAGATCCAAGAAAACACACAGCAGAATCAAGTTCTTCACAGAGGTATGTGAATTTTGTTTTGATTTGAACTCTGGGTTTTGTTAATTTGTCATCTAAATGCTCAAAATTGGAACCAAATCATAGCCATGGGTGGTGGTGGTGGGGGATTTTAAGCTTCATTATAGTTATGGGTGGGGGTGAGTGGTGGTGGTGGTGGCGGGATCCTAATTCCTATCCTAAGCTTCATATTGGGTGATGGGTGTTTTTCAATCATATTAGCAATCATTGATGTAATAATTTTATAAAAAAGTGTCTATGGGTGGTGGTGGGTTCTTAAGCTTTACATTAGCTGTGGGGGGTGATGAGTGTTCTTTATTCAGTGTAATCATTCATGTAATGATGTGTAGATGTACTTGTTTGTGCAGGAAAATGTGATCTTTTTGTTGGGGAATGGATACCAGATCCATTGGGTCCAATGTATACTAATGAGAGCTGTAATGTAATTACTGGAGATCAGGATTGCATGTCCCATGGACGACCCGATTCGGGGTATCTTTATTGGAGGTGGAAACCAAGAGATTGTGAGTTGCCAAGGTTTAATGCAGCGAGGTTTCTTGATTCAATGCGGAACAAACATTGGGGGTTTGTTGGTGATTCGATTTCTCGAAACCATGTTCAGTCATTGCTTTGCATTCTCTCTAAGGTACATTTTCGGCATTATTACTCAAATTTCAGTGTAAGAGTAGTCAATCATAATGAATACGAACCGAGTTAATCCCCATGTTTGAATGTTCGTTGCAATGTGCACTGAATTCAATTGTATGCATCTAATCAGGTTGAAGCAGCAAATGATGTTTACCATGACGAGGTGTACAGAGATAGACGATGGCATTTTCCAACATACAACTTTTCTCTTTCCGTTATCTGGTCTCCGTTCTTGGTCAAGGCAATTAGTTCTCAAGGTTTTAATGGTGGAGCGGCAGATGAAATTCAGTTATATCTCGATGAACTTGACAAGAGTTGGACAGACCAGTATGCAAGTTTCGATTATATGGTAATGTCTGGTGGAAAATGGTTTCAGAAAACTGCAATCTACTATGAAAACAATACAATTATTGGTTGTCACAACTGCACAAGGAGGACTGATTTGACAGAATATGGATTGGATAATGGTTACCGTAAAGCAACAAAGCAAGTATTCGATTTCCTCTCCAATTATAACCACAACGCCACAGTTTTGTACAGAACCACAACAGCTGAGCACTTCGAAAATGGGAATTGGGACACCGGAGGTACCTGTGATCGAAAAATACCATTTAAAGAAGGGGAAATCAGTCTGCACGAGCTTGATATCAAGTTACGTAATGTAGAGCTGGAAGCATTCGAGAATCTGAAAATCGTCAGATACCCGGGGAAAAGGGAAGTTCTCAAAATGTTTGATGTTACTAATCTTTCATTGCTTAGGCCTGACGGACATCCTGGTCCTTACAGAAATCCCCATCCATTTGCAAAGGATAATAAGGCTAAAGTGCAGTATGACTGCCTGCATTGGTGTTTACCCGGACCTATCGATTCTTGGAATGATCTGATCATGGAAATGGTGATGAATGGCTGAACATTAGTCACATGATGTTAGTACATTTTAGGCCACCGGAAAATTATTGTTCACTACAGTACAATGCAGGACAAAAGCCAAGAATGTTGGTTGTTTTTTTCTTTGTTTATTGTTCTTTATAGATTTTGGATTGATGTCAGCATCAAGCCATCAAAGCAAGAATATTTCTTTTTTTTTGAGAGAGATAAGAATAATTGTGGGGTTTCATTAGTTCTTCAATCTTCTATTTTAAAGACTAGATTTGTTTTTTGCCTTTTGTGTTAAGCGAAAGCGAAAATGGTGAAGCACACAAGATTGGATGAGAATTCATTAGTGAAGGTTACTGTTTCAATTCTTGTAATAGGTTTTGGTTTTTGTCTTCTTTATTCTGCTTCCAGTGGGAATTCCATTGGAGGTGGTGTTTCAAGTCTTTTTGTAGATAATAAAGAGGAGGGAGACGGTGGTAGTGGCGATCTAAGCACTACTGATGAGTCTGTGGAAATCCAAAAAGGTATGAGATTTTGGTGTTCTTTTAAAGTTGGGTTTTCTCATTTAATCAAATTTGTACATGAAACAAGCTTATGGTTTTGAAACGTAGTGATTTTTATATGCAATTATTATTGCAGGAAAATGTGATCTTGCAATTGGGGAATGGATACCAGATCCATCAGGTCCTATGTACACTAGTAAGAGCTGTAATGTCATTACTGAGGATCAGAATTGTATGATGAACGGGCGACCCGATACGGGGTTTCTCTATTGGAGGTGGAAACCAAAAGATTGTGAGTTACCAAGGTTCGATGCAGTGAGGTTTCTTGATTCAATGCGTAATAAACATTGGGCGTTTATAGGTGATTCGATTTCTCGCAACCATATGCAGTCATTCGTTTGCACTCTCTCTAAGGTACATTCTCCAAGGATAAATCATATTGAACTTGAACTAAGTTTAGCCTAATTCAAAAAGAAAATTCTACATCATTTGTAATGCTTTGAGTTTATTATGCATCTATAATCAGGTTGAAGCAGCAAATGAAGTTTACCATGCCAAGGATTTCAGAAATATGCGATTTCACTTTCCCACGTACAACTTCAATGTGACGATAATTTGGTCTCCGTTCTTAGTCAAGGCTTACAATTATGAATATAAGAATGGTGTGAAAGCTGGTGCTCAGATACATCTTGATGAGCTTGATAGTTTATGGACAGATCAATACACGAGTTTCGATTACATTGTAATGTCTGGTGGAAAATGGTTTCTGAGATCTGCAGTTTACTACGAAAACAATGCAACTGTTGGTTGTCATGACTGTTCTGGGAAGAATTTGACAGAGTATGGATTAGATAATGCTTATCGTAAAGCAATTAAGCTAGTAATCGATTTCATCCTCAATTCTAAGCACAACGCCTCAGTTCTGTACAGGGCCACAACGTCAGAGCACTTCGAAAATGGTTCCTGGGACACTGGAGGGACTTGTGATAGAACTAGACCATTTAAAGAAGGCGAAATCAGTTTGAATTATCTCGATGTTGTGTTTCGCGATATAGAGTCAGAAGCATTCAAGAATCTGAAAAAAGTTGGATACACTGGGAACAAGAAATTTCTAAAGCTTTTAGATGTTACCAAACTTTCATTACTTCGCCCTGATGGTCATCCTGGTCCATACAGAAATCCCCACCCATTTGCAAAGAATAAAACTGCTAAAGTTCAGTATGACTGTCTGCATTGGTGTTTACCTGGACCTATCGACTCTTGGAATGATCTGGTCATGGAAATGGTGTTGAATGGCTGAACATTATCAGGTACAGGTTAATCAAACAATGTATTCAGTCAGTTTATAGCGCCAACAAACTGTCATTGCGCGTGGTGTTGAATCGTCGTTAGCTGCACGCTGTAAATATGCCTAGTCATTCGACGAGGCAGTTTTCCTCATGTATTCTACCTTCTGTATTACAATTCAGATGCCAAAACTTGGCAATTGGTAATTTTTCAAGTTCCTTGCAAGATTTTGTGTTTTAAAATTTGGTTTCTTGACACATCCATGAGACTGTGACTTCATTTAACATGTAAATACAGTGATTCTATTCTTGCCCAAGTGTTACTGTCACAAGACTCTAATGTCTCAACCACACAACTTTTTGATTCTAGAACTTGCATCTCTCAAGTGTTGTTGCATTGCATCACTTTGTTTATTGTTTAAGCATTTCTAGCCCATGTCCAGGTAGCTGTCATTCAAGGAAGAAGTATGGTCCTGTTTGGAGGTGGTGACCTATCAATAACATGGCAACTTCAATGATGTCACATTTCACCAATACTAGTCAAATTAACATCAAATAGAGTAAAGGCAGCAGATTAGCAGTCATTCAAGAAAACCCCATCAAGCTGCCTGGTGGTGGTGGGGGGATTGGAATGCAGCCACCAGTGACCTATTATTAGTAACATGTTACATTTTGGACCACCAGATTTGCAAATAAACAAATGGAGATTATTGTTTGCTACATTACAAGTGCACAGTAATCCAATATAAAAAACAAGAATGTTGGTTGTTTTTTTCTTTAATTTTTTTTTAAATTATTGTAGAATTTTGGATTGGGTGTCATCATCAAAGCCATCAAAGCAGGAATAATTGTGGGGTTTCATTAGTTTTTCAATTTTAGTCCTTTAAATTCTAGATTTTTCTTTATTTGTGGGGTTTCATTAGTTGTTCAATTTTCTTAAAGCCTAGATTTAGGGCTTGGTTTAGGGAAAGAGTCAGAAAAATGGTGAAGTACAGCAGATTAGATGAGAAACCCTCCTCCTGGTTTATGTTCAAACAGTACAACAATTCATTAGTAAAAATTACTGTTTCAATACTTGTATTAGGTTTTGGGTTTTGTCTTCTTTATTCTGCAAGTACTAGTTCTGACGGGAATTCAATTGGAAGTGGTGTTTCTGTTTCAAGTCCTTTTGTAGATAAAAGAGTGGATGGTGATGGTGGTGGTAGTGATGACTTACCAACTACTTCTAATGATGAGTCTGTTGAGATCCCAAAAGGTATGTGATTTTAATCTTCTTTTTAAGATTGGGTTTTGTAATTTTATCAGTTAAATAGTAGAAAGTGGAAGCAAATCATAGCTATGGGTGGTGGTGGTGGTGGTGGGTGGTGGTGGGTTTTGATTTCAAAGTTTGGTTTTTTCATTTTATCAATTGAATACTCAAAAAGGGAATCAAGTCATAGCTATGGGTAGTGATGGGTGGTATTAGGTGGTGGTGGGTAGTGATGGCTGGTATTAGGTGGTGGTGGCTGGTGGGTACTGTGGTGGTGGTGGTGGAGGTTCACTTTATCAATTCAAAGAAACTATGGGTTTGTTGTAATTGATCTTAAATTTTCATATCTGGTTTTTGTATTTGATATTTTTGATTAAGTAGTGATGTGGATATATACTTTGTTGTTGCAGAAAAATGTGATCTTGCAATTGGGGAATGGATACCAGATCCATTGGGACCTATGTACACTAATGAGAGCTGTAATGTCATTACTGATAACCAGAATTGTATGATGAACGGGCGACCCGATACGGGGTATCTGTATTGGAGGTGGAAACCAAGAGATTGTGAGTTGCCGAGGTTTGATCCAACGAAGTTTCTTGATTCGATGCGGAATAAACATTGGGCGTTTATAGGTGATTCGATTTCTCGGAACCATGTGCAGTCAGTTCTTTGCATTCTCTCTAAGGTAATACTTGAATTGTAGTGTAAGATGAATCATATTGAACATGAATCAAGTTAAGCATAATTCAGAGATTGCTATATAAATTTCTCAATTTTATCATGCATCTAATCAGGTGGAAGCAGCAAATGAAGTTTACCATGACAAGGATTACAGAAATAGACGCTGGCACTTCCCCACGTATAACTTCACCCTTACAATAATCTGGTCTCCCTTCTTAGTTAAGGCGTACAATTACGAATATTTGAATGGTGTCAAAGCTGATCCTCGCATACATCTTGATGAGCTTGATAACGCATGGACAGATCAATATACAAGCTTTGATTATATTGTAATGTCTGGTGGAAAATGGTTTCTAAGATCTGCAGTTTACTACGAAAACAACACAACTGTTGGTTGTCATTACTGTTCTGAGAAAAATGTGACTGAGTATGGATTGGAGAATGCTTATCGTAAAGCCATTAAGCTAGTAATCGACTTCATCCTCAATTCTAAGCACAACGCCTCGGTTTTGTACAGAGCCACAACATCAGAGCACTTTGAAAATGGTTCCTGGGATACTGGAGGTACTTGTGATAGAACTAAACCATTCAAAGAAGGTGAGATCAGTTTAAACTATCTCGATGTTGCATTTCGCGATATAGAGTTGGAAGCATTCAAGAATTTGGAAAACATTGGATCTACTGGGAAAGGGAAATTTCTTAAACTTTTAGATGTTACTATACTTTCTTTACTTCGGCCTGATGGACATCCTGGTCCATACCGATACTTCCAGCCATTTGCAAAGGATAAAAATGCTACTGTGCAGTATGATTGTCTGCATTGGTGTTTACCCGGGCCAATTGACTCTTGGAATGATTTGATCATGGAGATGGTGAGGAATGGCTGAGGCAATATTCTATGGTTTTTTCTGAAACATTAAATATTTACGGTTGTGGAGATATTCGATTGGTCATACTTCACAGTGTCGACAAACTGCCAGAGTTGTGTGGGTTGGTGGTGCAGGCGAGTCGCCAGCTACCCGCTGTAAATACTTTCATTTTTTGTGGGGGTTATAGTTTCTCCATGTATTTTACCTTCTGTATTCCAATTCAGAGATCAAAACTTGGCAACTTTGAATTAAAGTTCCTCGAAAAGATTTTGTGTTTTAATATTTGATTCTTCAAGACATTACTGTTCTCAATCTTATGGCTTCATTTTATACCTTAAAAAGAAAGAGATCTTCTCATTAATAACATAATGTCTCTGTAGTTATGGCACTTTTATTCCTCATTGACTTCTGCAGATATCGTCTCTGCTGATGTGTCCGGGGGAGCTGTGAGAATCCATTTGTGCCATAAAAGGTAAATTATTAGCTTCCCATTTCAGTTAGCTATAAGAATCTTTATTGATATTTTCCTTAATTTTTGAACAACTAAAATTATTTTTCATTAGCAGAAACAAGAATATGGTTTGTGATTGGGCAACAATCTTTTTGAAGTTTGGGTTTTATTGCTTTTGTTTATGGTAATCTAATATAGGAAAGTGCAATTTTGTTGGAAGTCTCATTTTCTTCTTCTGTGAAAGAGAAAAATGGTGAAGGATACAGGGTTAGATTGGAAGCCATGGTCTGTTTTCAAACAGTCTCATTTTCTAGTGAGATTTTTTGTTTCGGTTCTTGTAATATGTTTCGGTTTTCATATCATTTACTCTACTATTACTGATGATAACATTTATTCAATTGGGTATCTGTCAACTGTGATCACCAAAACTCCTCCTTCTGTAGAGAAAACGGTAGATGCTGTGGTTGCACCGCCACCTGCGCCTTCTGTGCAGAAAACAGCAGAAGATGCTGTGTCACCACCACCTGCTCCTTCAGAGGATCCCGCGAAGTTGCAGCTAAACAAGACTCAGAATCAGATTCCTCGAATTGGTTTGTGTTTTTGATTTTCATTTTAAGTTCCTGCGTTTTGTTGAAAACTAAAACTTCTTTCTATTTTACTTGTTGAATTAGCGCTCAACAACAAAATTCTGCTTCATCCGTAATAATGATATCTTTCTGTAAGAAATTGTGTTTATAATGCAGAAACATGTGATCTTTCAATTGGGGAATGGATTCCGGATCCATCAGGACCTTTGTACAATAATGAAAGTTGTAGTTTTATTACTGAAGACCAGAATTGTATTAAGAATGGGCGACCCGATTTAGGATTCCTATACTGGAGGTGGAAACCACGAGATTGTGAATTGCCAAGGTTTAATGCAGTGAATTTTCTTGATTCAATGCGAAACAAACACTGGGCATTCGTTGGTGATTCTATTTCTCGAAACCATGTTCAATCATTGCTCTGCATTCTGTCCAAGGTATGTTCGGTATTCATGTTTGTATGTCTAGTGTTGGTTATACATTCCTTACCACCCGGTCTAGACAACTTCTCTCACAATGAATTGGATTTCTAAAATCAGTGGTAAATTTGTCCATCTGCATTGTCTGGGCAGGTTTGGCTTTAGATTTAGGAATTCACTGGCTTCATATTGAAGTTTACTTATAATTTGAGTTTTAGAAAAAAGTTGCATTGGAACTAATTTTGTGATGCATCTAATCAGGTGGAATCAGCAAATGAAGTCTTCCATGAAGAAGGGTTCAAAAATAGACGCTGGCACTTTCCCTCGTATAACTTCTCCCTGACAGTGATCTGGTCTCCATTCTTAGTTGAGAGTGTTTCTGCAGATTTGAATGATATTCGGTTAGACCTCGATAAACTGGATAAGAAATGGGCAGATCAATATACAACTTTCGACTATATGGTAGTGTCTGGAGGAAAATGGTTTCTGAGAGCTGCAACTTACTACGAAAACAACACAATTGTAGGTTGTCATTACTGTCCAGGAAAGAACTTGACAGAATACGGGTTGGACAATGGTTACCGTAAAGCCCTTAAGCTAGTAACGGACTTCGTACTGAATTCTAACCATAGCGGCGTAGTTCTGTACAGAACGACAACACCAGATCATTTTGAGAATGGATCTTGGAACACAGGAGGGACATGTGCTAGAACTTCACCATATAAAGAAGGCGACATCAGTTTGAACGATATGGAAGTCATTTTCAGTAATGTTGAGTTGGAAGTATTCAGAGATCTGGAAACCACTGGATACTCTGGGAAAAGAAACAATCTGAAACTTTTGAACGTTTCTGAACTTTCTTTACTTAGGCCTGATGGACATCCTGGTGCATACCGGAGTTTCCATCCATTATCAAAGGATAAAAATACCACAGAGCCAAATGACTGTCTGCACTGGTGTTTACCAGGACCTATCGATAACTGGAACGACCTGGTCATGGAGATGGTGTTAAACGATTAACTTTTTTTCATTTTTGTAAATGACTGTTAAATGTTCAATTTTCTTTGCCAATTATACCATTTAGCATTATTAAACTTATCAGGAGGGGTGTCACTGTCAACTGTGTGGTTCTGGTTGTGGTAATGAATACTCAGAATTCCAAAACCACAACCTGTTTTTTCTGAAATCGGCTTTGCTTCTGGTACCAAGTTATGCTCCCACTGCACTCTTCTTAGCAGTGCAATTTGCTCATTACTAGCACAAGTGGCAGTGTCTGATGTTGTTGTTAGCACTATTCTTTAAACCCGAAAGCCAAATTTCGTTACGCAGGAAACGACATAAAAAATTCTATAAAGATTCTGCAGAATTTATCATACTTTACAACCAGATCAGGCCTAAATTCTGATATTTTTGTAAGGTGTTTATATACGTGGCCATGAGTCACGGTCGTACAGCTAGTGCTGTGCAGTGTTGGATGGCAGGTACCTAATTAGTAATTCTCGGAATCATTCCCGAACGTATCCGAACTGACCGAATTCGAATGATATTTCCGAACTACTTAACTCCGAACTTAGTTCGCGGATTATATGGATCACGAATGATTCGAACGATATCCGAACCGACCGAATCCGAATGATATTTCCAAACTAGAACTCCGAAACTAGTTCTCGCTTTTCCCATAGGTAACTCTCAACTGTAGTTAGTTGATTGGTTTTTGTTTGATTTTATATATACTTTATATTTAAATACAATTATTGATTAAAATTTTCTATTGGTAGTTGTTTAACCAGGTGTTTTATGTGTCGATTTTTGTTCAAAAGTCTATAAACTCGTTTTATAATACATTTATGCGATTAAATTGTTTACTTCTTGTTAAATAATCACGTTAATTTTTTTTTTCCATCTTATAAATCATATACAAATAAAATTAGTCTAAGTAATAAGGTCATAATACTTATCAATTTATCATATATGTAAGTTCGAATTTTAAGTACCGAACTCACATTTATAAAATGAATATGCGCGTACATATCCGATTCCAATTAGGATTTTTTACCGAATCCGATATATGGAACAGTATAATTAAAGCTATGTATGCCGTCGAACTACTACCCGTATCCCGAATTCTAACTAGGAGCAGGTAGGCCTAATTTCTCCCAAGTTGTTTAGCTTTCTTTTATATACTTTATCTTTTCCACTTGACTGGGTTCACATGTTTATAATCTAGCATAATATGTCAAGTTGTCAAACAAAAATACAGCTCTCATTGTTTGGGAAAAAGCAGAGGATTGGAATAACCAGAAGGTATGCCAAAAACTCCATTAATTCCTGCAGCTGTTCTTGAAAATCTTGCTGAACAGCTTTACGAGAAGCGCAAGAGTGCTTCGATCGAGGTGGAAAATACTGTGAAGCAATACGCCGTTGCAGGAGAACATGAGAAAATTGGGGGTTTGATCAATGTTTTGATTTCTGATTTTACCAACTACCCTGAACCCAATCACAGAAAGGTTAGTTTTTACTCTGATTTCTGATATCTGAAATTCGTTAATTACGTGCTCATTTACGGATCAAAAAGACTTAGAACTTATGCACAGGAGCTTTGGTTTTTTTAATTTAGGGAGGACTAATTGGACTTGCTGCTGCAACAGTTGGTTTGAGTACACAAGCTACTCCATATCTTGAGGTAAGTCAATCTTGTAGCTCTGAGTTGCCATTTTTCGGTCTCTTGCAGACTCGAATTTGACTCATCCATCGAAGAAAATTGCATACTTATATTGCTAAAGTGGATTGGCAAATCCTGCTTTTGCTGATCTATTCATAATTTTTCTGTCTATTCATTCACATATCAACCTTGCAGAAAATTGTACCACCAGTGTTAAGTTGCATCACTGACCAAGACAGCAGAGTTCGCTTTTACGCATGTGAAGCACTTTATCACATTGCAAAGGTAACTAACTGTTCATCTTTTTCTTCTCATTATCACATCTTTATTGACCAATAGTTGAGACTGTCGGGTTAAGAATCTTGGTTATACTTTGTGGGATTCCCATCAGGCTCCATACCTTTACACACCCGACAAGTTTAGTATGACATACCTGCATTTGTAATTGCTTCTCGATTTACTTGCACTGACGAAGAAGTAATGCAGGTTGTAAGAGGGGATTTATTTGTATTCGCTCCTCAAATCGATGAAGAGCTCGATAGACTGTCAATGGACCCGGACCCTAATGTGCAGAGTACTGCACGTCTCTTGAATCAACTTGTCAAGGTAGGAAGCAACTAAACTAACCTGTATGTATTAACAGTAATGAATTGCTTCTATCCATTTTCTAAGTCTTAACAATGATGTCTCTTGCTGCACAGGATATAATAGCAGAATCTGAGAAGTGAATGTAAATCTCTGAAATCCCTCCTTTGTTGTAAAGAAATAAGGAGGAGGAGGAGGAGAAGATGAATGAACATCAAAGACTATTTGTTGAAGTCAATCAGTATATTTTTTTGTTCTTACTTTCTCTATTTCCAAACAATTGTATTCAGTTGGCTAATGTTGCTTCCAGTAAAGTTCACATTGCATTGTGTTGGGGAAAAAAATGAAGTGGTATAGCTAGTAGTAGATTCAAAATTTGCCTTGTGACTAAAATTTTTATTTGGCTCAGATTTTTATTTTTTGCTCAAAGTTTGCCCCTTGCCTTTGTGACCCTAAGAACAATTCCCATGGGATGGGCAAGTTATAGATTTTTGCTCCCATCATGGAATGGGCAAACATGAAAACTGATGGGCCAACTTGCCCATTTTGCTCCCATCATGGAAAATATGAAAACTGACTGGCCAAGGCCAACCAATAAATTTGTGGGTTTGCCCATTGCGTCCTAATAAGAGACGCGCGTCTTTTGTTATGCCACGCAGCGGAATTTTTTACAGTGCGGTGTGTTCAATCGCTGGCGTCTAAAGTCTCGCTATACGGTCAAAATTCCGCCGCTCAATGGCTACATCCAAGTTCCAACCACTCTCCTTGAATTTTCTGTAGATACTAATTTTTCACATCAATCAACTTACACCTCCTTCAAACCACAAATTTCATTCAAAATCTCTTCCAATTTCAACATAATTTGTTGAAACATGTCTCTTGTTAGTTCTTCTAGCCGAGTATACTTGAGAATAAGACTTAGTTATTTGCAGAAACTATATGTGTTACAAACTTAACTTGTTGGAGCACAAACACCGAGTGTGAATATTTTTTGGCTGAATACTTAAGAAAAGTCTGAAATGACACATGTAACCCGATTCGTCGTGCTATATATGACCTACAATCTCGTTTTGAGACAACTAAAAGAGAAGTAAGTGAATTTATAGCTTTAACCATGCAAGTCAATTGATTTAGAGTAAGAGGTGAAACTAATGCTAAGATGGTAAGAAGATTTGTAGAGGAATACAAAAGATGGAAACGGACCGGTAGCATACCGTTTGGAAGGTTGTTTCAATTTTTTTTAAGTGCTGAACAAATTCAACCCCTTTTTCTTGAATGTTGTTCCACCAAGTACTTCTCAATGAAGATGTGTATTGAGCATAATGGTTACTTAAATAAGTTATTTTAACCGAATAAATATAGAGTTCCATCGACGTAGCGGGTAAGCACGCAACAAGCTGGCCGCAATCCCTTTTTGAATTGCAAATCCTATCCTTTTAAAAACAAACTCTCTCGAACTGGAAGTCATGACATTACTGTGCATGACTTCTCGATCTTGAACTATTTAAATTGAATAGTTCTTACTTAGGAATTGTTTTTGAGTTAGGGTGTAAGATAGAGAGTTTACCAGTAACTTACTTAGGAATATGGCCCGGAGTGGTAGAAGGAATGCGACTATTTGGGAGATCATTATTCGAAGGATGCAAAAGAAACTAGCATCATGGAAGAGAAATTAAGTATCTCGAATAAAATTTGGTAGAATTGTGTTGATAAGGAGCTCACTGGAAAGTTTAGCTACTTATTTTATGTCTTTGCATTATATGCCTGCTTCAGTAGAGAAGAGATTAAACACAATTATGAAAAAGTTTTTATGGGGGAGGATGAAGATCAGAAGAAGATGAGTTTGGTTTCATGGAGGAAAATCATCAAACCAAAAATGAAAGGTGAGAAATCTAAGACAGCTTAGGAATTTAAGACTTGTTAACATCTCTTTATTGGGTACATGGCATGGGAGGTACTGTAATGAGAAGACAACTTTGTGGATGTTAGAGCATTGCTCGGTCGAACTCGCATGCTTTGTTATCTTAAGATTGTTTGTCAAGTTTAGTTGCCAAAACTATAAGTCTTGATTTCTAGTCTACTTATAGCTAAGTCTCAGATTAGGATAGAAAGTGTAATTGAGCATTAGACTTCACGGCGTTCATCAATTGAAGACGAAGAACTACCAAGGGGAGCTTGTGGAACTTCATCAACAAAAGGTATGTGGAGACTTGAACTCATCTATCACCCAAAAGTATATTTATACTCTATCTTATTTGAGACAAAAGTCGTATAACTATATAGACTTCGATTATACACATTTGATATTTCGAGCTAAGTTTAACTCGCTTACATATTTCTCGAAATATGTGTTGGTAAGCTTTCGCTTTAACCAAGTTCATCTTATATTCTAGACGAAAGTCAAAAGATGATCATGTGAAAATCACTTGGTAACATCTTACATGATTTGTGTGAGACAGTCATTTGATGTAGACTCGGGGTGTTTCGTATTGATCATTCGATCAATTGAAAATTGCTTTGAAGCTAATGGTTTGTATGAGATAGCTATTGTCGTCTTCTAAGAATGTTTCAATGATTGAAATGGTAGTTTAGAACAATTAGCCATGATTGGATATAACATAGTATGCGTACTTGTATGCTAACTGTTGCAAGTTATTCCAAGTCTGGGAACCATAGTATGCATACCCGCATGCGTACTGGTTGGTTAGTTGAAAGTCCGGGAACTTAGTATGCATACCCATATGCGTACCGGCGTGGAAGTTCAAGTCCGAAAATTCAACTGAGTTTGGAGCTATGCGTACCCGTTCGCATACTGGCGAACTCAAACCAAGTCCGGCCACTTAGGTATGCGTACTCGTTTGCATACTTGAGTAGGTTATGTTCTAAAATTGGTTTGTTCATGAACTAATACATTTATATATTAAGGAATGCAATCTTTTGCAAACTGTGACTATAATGTTCATGAATTGATTCGAGTGAATCAAAATCGATTTTGCTTCAATTGTGTCTTGTATACTTCTATGAGAATATAAACAATTGAACAACTCTAGAACTAGTTTCATTTGAGTCATTTGAACTAGTTATGGTTAAGATGAACAAGGTTGATATGAAAGTGTTCATGTGCCTAACTTCGGTTAACTATTGTTGAGCCAACAAGGTGTACACGTTTAGGTAGGGTTACTCATATCTAAATGAAGTCACTTTTCATTTGTGTGTAACAAGCTAAGTTCGATCTAACGGTTGAAATATATTAGCTTGAGTCTAATCAGGTTTCATCTAACAGTGAATATTGAATACTTTGTTACCAAGGTAACATTGATTGCAAACCATGATTTGAAGACTATATAAGGGAAAACTCTAGCAACTGGGAAACCTAATCCTCGCACCTCTTTTGTGATGCTAGTTGCGACTAGAGTCGATTCTCCTTTATCCTAGGTTTTTCTAAAACCATTAGGTTAACGACCTAAAGAATTCATTGGGATTGTGAAGCCAGACCCAACTATTTTCTCTGTAGTTCCGTGTTCTGATCTTGCTGTATTCTATCGTATTGAGTATTATCTTCTGTAAGATTTGCTCGAGATTTAATCTCCGATAGGCAAGATAAAAAATAGTCACAAACATCTTCGTTTCATCATTTTTGATTCCACAATATCTTGTTTCACTACCATATGATTACTATTATAGTGAGGTGATTGATATTACTAGTTTGTTCTTCGGGAATATAAGTCCGGTGTATCAATTAGTTCATGTTCACCTTGATTTATCAAAATACGAAACAAAACTCGTAGGTATTTCTGTGGGAGACAGATTTATCTATTCAATACACTTTTCTGTGTGAGGCATATTGGTTTATCAAGTCTTCGACTTTGGGTCATAACAACTCTTATTTGTGGGTGAGATCAACTAAGGGAATCAAGTGTGCAAAATTCGGCGTGGTTCTAGAGGCGTAAGGAACACGACTGTACCTTGATCAGTGTGAGATTGGTTAGGGCTCAACTACATTCCAGTCCGAAGTTAACTTGGAGTAGGCTAGTGTTTGTAGCATCTTAATACAGTGTGGTGTTCAAATCTGGACTAGGTCCGGGTTTTTTCGCATTTGCGGTTTCCTCGTTAACAAAATTTACGGTGTTTGTGTTATTTCTTTTCCGCATTATATTTGTTTATATAATTGAAATATCACAGGTTGTGCGTAGTTCAATCAGTTAGATAATCCAACCTTTGGTTGTTGATATAAATTGATTGACACTTGAACATTGGTCTTTGGTACCGTTCAAGTTTTTTATTATATTAATCAGGCTCACGGATTTCTATATGTTTGATTTGTTGATTACATTAAAAAATAGAGGTATAACTTTTAGATATATTTCTTGATTGAGCTCGCTTTATTAGTTGGCGCTTTCAGAATTATATTGGAGTTAGTCCATACAGATTGCCTAAACGAAATTGATATTAAGTTGTTTATCGATTTACAGTCATGTATGTCTAACTTATGGCATTCTTTACCTAATGATAGTATATATTGCTGTAATTTTTTATTCGTTAAATTTTGATACTAGTTATTAATCAATAAATTATAATGAGTGCACAAACATGTGACTTGCAAGAATTCAAATTCTGAGCGCACATGATTTGCAATATGAATTATATCCTTTTTGATATGGAAGCTACTATGTATACAAGTTCTAGAATTACTAAGATGTAATTCTAGTGTTGTCAATCCAATGGTCATGTAGATTAATAAAATGTTTCTCTAGTATGGTATGCACTAGAAGACCTTACTGCTCTGACCGTTAAGGTGCTATTACTTGATCCTGAATTTTCAAATCTTGGTGTTTTATGTGCTATTGCTGATGGTACTTGTTCGTCTTTTATTTCCCATCTTACACATGGTTTGCTTTTTTGAGTACCTTTCTGACTTGATACTTTCCATGCAGAAGGAAATGCGAAGCCAATCAGAAATTCCAGAACCTAAACCTATTACTCAGGTTAATCATATTAAAATTTACAAGTGTACTTGGATCTAGATCATGGGAAAATCCAATTCAACACCTTCATGATTGCATTTGAGGATTTGACTATTAATCGTTAGTTTTGCAGGCTCTTTCCTTTTATGTTTTTCTAAATTGTTGATGTCTGTTCATCTTATTGTCCGTGTGGATGTATATGTATATATATATATATATATATGTAGTTGCAGGATTTCCTACAACCACACCCCTCCAAGATTAAATGTTGTTCTAGTAAAATTTCATGATCGATTAACAAATATTTATTAATCTTTTTGATGAATCTTACAAAAGTAATGAGAATTACAAGGAAATCAAAATAGCTCTGGACTTTCTCTCTCCTGTTTGTTCTCCTCCCACTCTCTAAAAAGATATCTCTCATCTCGACTTTGCTTGGCCCTTTATATAGGAGATTACATGGTAGATGACACTAAGCTTGACCTTTATTTTCGGATCTTATCTACGTCGTTCTCACAGGCTCACAAGGGTTTGCTTCGCAAGGTAATCCTGATCTTCGCAGAATCTTCAAACTTTCCTTATGACTAAGCTGACGTCACTCGCTACATCACTTCTCTAGCACTCTGCAATGACCTTAGCAATCACACTTTAGTTAAAATTTCACTGGGATATAACTGTTGCGAGATTTTGTTCCTATATCTTGCCTCTTATCATGTCTTCTATGCGAAGAAGAGAATGATATGAGAATTTCTGTCTCCAAATACCATGCAACCGCTCATTTTTCCATATCTTTTTCCACCGACAACTTTAGTGAATTTAGCGTAGCTTGTCTACACGTGTTTCTGTTCCCCTTTTTTTAAAGCTCATTCAATTTCAACTTAGGTCATCCTTTTTGCCTATTTAAGGAGAAAATAAATGGGAATATTATTTTCTTCTTTTACTTCATCTTTCTCGTCTCCAAGTTCTCTGTAAATCTTCATCCTCTGTAATTTTCTTCATCTTTGATTCTTACAAGCTTATCTATCTGCTACTGCTTTCATGGAGTCATCAAGGTTAGTTTTGCTTTTTTCTTTTTCTACTTTGCTGGAACTGATCTTATTTTGATGACTTCTTTAACTAATTTTATAATTTTTTCTAATTCCCATACTGATTCTATTTCAGCAAAGACATCTCTTCCACCAAATTCACAGTTCCAAACCCTAAGGTTCCCAAACGCTCGCAACATAAAGTTGTTGTTGGCAAAAGAAAGCCTGCGAATTCCATGGTAATAAGAAACATCTATTCTTTAACAACAATATTGTTGCCTCTGTTTCTTATTTGAGTTGATATTCGCAGGATGATGAAGGTATTGATATATCCAAAAAATCTCGCAAAATAAAGACTATTACTTCTTATCTTTCATTTCCTGATTTCGAACCTGCACCTTCCCTTACAACTTCGCCAGCTAAACCCTTACTACTTACTGCTCCTTTTCATGAAAACATTTTTCAGATACCATCCCCTCAACTAACCCTTCTGCAAATGAAATCCTTTCTTCTCTTCTCACAAATGCCACAATGGTGGATTCTATCGCAACCCCATTTGTTGAGTCCTTTCAATCTTTGCCTGAGAAGAATGTATCTACTGTGAAAGATGATTCACTTCCCACAACTTCAATCCTTACTACTTATTCATCTGAAACCCTTTCTGTTAAGAAAGAAAATTTAGGAGGAGTGGATATCGCTTTTAATATTTTATTTGATATACTTGATGATACTCGAAGATCCTCTGTTGATCCTCTCAAGATTAATGTCTGCGAAACTTTGGGTAGATATTTTAGTTCTGAAAAAGCATCTTCACAAGCATCTTTAAAAGAAGAAGTTGAGTCTTTGAAGGAAAATCTCCAAGCTATGACTTTGGAATGGAATGATCTTCGCCTCAAAAATCAAAAGCTTAAGAATGTTTCGCTAGATTGTGAGAATCTTCGTAAACAAAATGATGAACTAAAAGTTTCGCTAGATTGTGAGAATTTTTCATTCATAGCTTATCTTCTTTGTTAATGTTACTTCTTTTGTATTCAGTTTTCTTGTTCGCACGTTAAGTTCTAATTCAGAAACGAATAATGGAGAGATACGACTTTCAGTATGCCGCTGAAGAAGATCGTGCTGGAAATGAAGCTTTGTTGAACCAATAACCAACTAGATAATCTTTACTCGTATTCTGTTGATCAAATTAACAACCTTTCTAACGAGAATTCCCAACTAATTCAAGAACAAGAATTATCAAGTAGCAAGTTATCCCAACTCTCTTATTCATTAATTAAAGCTAACTTGAAGATTGAAACTCTGTTAGATGAAAATGGAACCCTGTCTCAAGAGAAGTGAATCCTGCTAAACAAGTAGCGATATCTTCGCAACAACTTAATATTCGTCAAAAAATATGCGATGAACAAGAGCGATCTCTTCGCTCATTAAGAAGTGAACTTAATGAAGTAACTGAATCTTCTATCGTTGAGAAGAATTAACTCATCCAAGGTAGAATAGCTTTGAGTGTAATGGAAAACCAACTTAAAGAGCAGCATACTCAATTAGAAGACTCTTATGCTTCTTTAGCGAAAGAAAATGCCTTACTTATCTCTAATGAGAAGAATTTTCGATCTCGCTTGAAAAATTTGATTGGGATAATTTTGATGGTGCCATGAATCACTTGGACAATAGTAGTTTGGCTTTAGCTCAATATCTTATTTCGCAGAAGGAAGGTAGTCATAAAAATCTGACTGCCTCATCCACCTTTACATGCTTAATTTCTTTCACAATATTCCTCTTACGTGAATTTCGCTACATCAATCTTTTGTGTTTTTATTGTTCGCAGAGTCTGAAAGAAAGCTTCATTCTTCTATATCTTCTTGGAGTCGAAATTGGCCAAGATTCGCAAGGAGAATGCGACACTTGCTACTGCTCTTGCTCATTCTCGCGATCGGGCCGAAAGAATATTTGATTATCTTCAGCATTTCAAAGATATCGATAGTAGGAATCACCAAAAGGCACTTCTTCGCCAAGTTCATCTCAAGGCTGAAGTTCTTGTGAATGGCATCTTATTAGATAAATCAATTCCTCCTACAAAGTTATGCCTCTTGCCGTAGATCTTGATGAAGTTCCTCTTGAACTTTGATAATGATTTCGACTTCGAAAGTGATGATGAAGATATTTTTAAAGATGATGAAGAAAATGACTCTATTAAGGAAATTAATGTTGTTAATAATCAGGGGGGAAGAACAAGTTAATATAGACCAACAAAAAGATAAAGCTTGCGAAGAAGAGATGATTTTAGAAAGCCATCTACCAACTCCTCTTGGCGAACCGCATGTTAAAGTCTGAAATTCTTCTAGTTACTTAAGTTGTTTTATTTTCGCTTTACTTTTCTGTCAAACAATGTACTTTCATGAATCCTGAAATTCGTTTATCTTTTTAATATCTCCTTATTTATATTATTAAAGAAATAGTTGGCATAGGGGCATATCGACTAATGGATCCTGAGGGAAAAGACACTGGCCGTAAAATTGATAGGCCATGGAACAGATTATATCTAAAGAAATATTATCCATAAAATATTTGGCGCAAATCACCAGGAGGTAGAGAGGGAAAAGAAATTTCATAGTTGCGAAGTTATATTTACAGAATGAAAAATATGATGATTTCGCAGAGATTGCTTTTACCGAAACAACTATGCGATACTTTCGCATAAAATGTATCAAACAGAACAGATGAAACATATGCGATAATTTCGCAAGATTTATGAATTTTACAAAAGAAAATAATAGAAAATACGAGAATAAACAAAAAAGATAGAGGCACCCAACTTTGGCGTACACCTAGTTCGCGAATAAAATTTCGCAAGAGGCAAATGTTATACCTAAAGTACGTCATTGAAGGGGAGACCTATTACATGGCTCAGGGAAAGGTTACGCGCGCCGGAACTGGGTCATGGAGACTTGGGGTTATTAAACCCATCCAGGAGAGGCGCCTTGGATTCTCAGCTTAAGCTTATTACTTAGGTTGGGCGACTAAGGTAAGAAGGTCTCTCCTAAGGAGTGGAGAACTTGATCAAGGCGCCGAGGTACACGGTTGAGCCAAGAGTGCCTGGGGCGTTTGAAGCGTCTCGGCCATTCTTCGCAAGTCTTGACAGATGATGCACTCGGCCTGAAGAAAACTCCACTTAAGGTGCAGTCTCGTAACCATAATCCATATAGGTAAAAGGGATAAGATGCTGCGAAAATAACTGGTTGTTGTTAGGACCGGATGGGAGGAGCCAACCTTGTATGGTAGAGGTATGTCTCCTTGAAGGGGCAACCAGGGGGATGATAAGGGCGGCACCCTCCATTAGGGAGCTGATAAGTGTCTAAAGACGCAAATGTCATGAGGCTTTTTACTCAAGGGAGTATTAAGACTTGTCATATTTGTGCAACAATCCTGAAGAGGAAAAAATACTAGAGAAAGATAAGACGAGATCAATGGGTCAGTGCACGAAAGTATAAAGACGTCCTGCAATTTCGTCGCAAGACGGCAATATCATTGGGATTTACCTTCGAAAGAATATTTAGGCATGTCATATTGTCGCATGAAAAATATCCCACTGAGGCAAAAATACAAGAAAATGATAAGGCAAGATCAAGGGGTCAATACATGAAAATGTAAAGACGTCCTGCGATTTTGTCGCAAATATGAAAAGTGGCAAGATAAGACCTTTACTTATGAAGGAAAAATAAGACCACATAACAAAATGAAATTTTGGAAAATTCCAAGATATATTTGATAGCGAAATTTTTCCGGAAAATAAGAACATGCCTGCGATATTGACGCCCAAATAAAATTATACAAACCAACCATTTAAGTATTGTGTAGGAGACAGATTCAGTTTTCGCAAAATAGATAATGAGAGGCAAGTATGGGAATTAATAAACAAGATGCATTATCTATCTCGTTCATCCCATTTTTTTTTTCTAATTTTCCATCACTTCCTCGTTGATACGCTGGTATTTCTCACAGAACCAAATCTCCTAGCTGAAATTCTCTTATCTTAACTCGCTTATTGTATTCTCGAGGTAATCTTCTCTGATAGTTCTCCATATGTTGTAGGGCCTTCTCTCTCTTTTCTTCTAAATCATCAAGTTTTGATAAGATCATATCTGCACTTAGATTTTTCTCCCAACTTTCTCTTTTTGTAGTGGGAATAATGACTTCAGTTAGTAACACCGCTTCAACTCCATATGTTAAACAAAAAGGTGACATTCCTGTAGCTTCTCTCCTAGTTGTTTTATAAGGCCAATCTTCATTAGGTACATGTTCACCCCATGCTTTATTATGTTCTTCCAGCTTCTTCTTCAATGTATTTGCAACTGTCTTATTTGTTGCCTCAGATTGTACATTACTTTGTGGATATAATGGTGTGGATTTCCCACACTTTATCTTAAATGCATTAAGCAACATTTCTATATTCTGTCGTTCGAATTGTTTTCCATTATCAGATACCAACTGTGCAGGAATTCCAAACCTACAAATGATGTTCTCGAATATGAAAGTGAAGATATCTTTATCGCGGATATGCTGTACTGCCTTTACTTATGCCCACTTTGTGAAATAATCTGTTGCGACAATCAAATATCTTCTTTGCCCTGATCCTGGTAAAAATGGTCCCACAATGTCTAGACCCCATTTTTCAAAAGGCCATACACTTGTTGAAGATGATAAAAATGCTCCTGGTGCATGTATTCTCTTACCGTGCCGCTGACACTCTTCTCAACGTTTTGATACTTCTTTCGCATCTTCATGCATGTACGGCCAATAATACCCTTGTGTTTTCACTATGATTACCAGCATCTCCATAATGTAACGTTTTCAGTATTTCCTCTCCTTCTTTTAGTGTCAAGCATCTGAGTGAGGGTCCATTAAATGACCTTCGATACAATACCCCATCTCTGAGTTCATAATTTGTCGCACGACTCTTTAACTTATGTGCCTCTAATCTATTCCTTGGTACTTCTCCTCTCTCCAAATATGCATGAAGTTAAGTTTTCCAATCTGTGACATTATTTGCCTCTTCAGTTTCCACACCTTCTACTATCATCACATCTACTTCTTCTTCTTCTTCTTCTTCTTCTTCTTCTTCTTCTTCTTCTTCTTTATTGATTGATGGTAAAGGAAGTGTCGGTATCTTTATGCATCTTGCAGTCAGATCTATCATCATGCTTGAGATAAAAGTGAAGGCATCCGCTAACCTATTATCCCTCCTTGAGATGTGCCTCCATTTTATCTGCAAGATTTTCGCTGGCAACTCCCAGACAAGCCTTCTGTACTTCTTCAATGAAGGTTCGTTTGTAGTGTTTTCTCCTTTTATTTGGAAAATGACTAACTGCGAATCGCTAGTGACTCTTACATTTTCTAATTTCATTTATATTGCGAGCCGTAAAGCATGCACCACTGCTTCATACTCTGTTTCATTGTTAGTAGATGCAAAATCCAATCTAAAAGAAAAGGCCATCTTTGTTCCTTCTGGTGAAATCAAGACAATTCCAATTCCCTTACCTTCTCCATTTGATGATCCATCCACCAATATTTCCCATCTATCAGGTTCTGTCAACAGGTCTCTTGGATTCCCATGTTCTTCTTCTATATCCATCATCTCTTCTACTGCTTCATCATTTTCTAATGGAAATTTTGCTAAAACATTCGCAACAACTTGTGATTTCGGTGAAGATAATATTTCATTAATCTTAAAATGCCCCACTTGAGCATTCCACCTCTCAATCCTGCCTGACCTCTTTGAATTTGTCATTACCGATTCGATGGGAACCTCTGTTAATACCCTTATTCTATGGGCTTGAAAATATATGCGAAGCTTAAAAGATGCATAAACTAATGCCAGTATTAGTTTTTCAATCTTCAAGTAGTTCTTCTCTGCTGCATTAAATGTCTTGCTAATGTAATAAATTGGCTTTTCTACTCCAGTGTCTACTTGCAACAAAACTGCACTTAAAGCATGCGAAGTGGTCACAAGATAAATCAGCAGCACTTCTACTAGTTCTGCTTTTTGTAAGATGGATTTATTCATCAATTAATCCTTTATCCCTTGTACTTCTTTCTCGCATTCATCTGTCCATCTAAATTTCGTTCCCTTCTTGAGTATATTAAAGAAATGCTTGCATTTTCGATGATCGCATGAAATGAACCTTCAATGAAGCCAAGAGTCCATTTAATTTCCGCACATCCTTCATCGTATTTGGTGTTGGCATGTCGCGAACTGCTCGCACCTTCTCTAGATCAACTTGTATTCCTTCTTTTGACATAATGTGTCCTAAAATTTTTCCTAAAGCAACACCGAAGATACATTTTTCAGGATTTATTTTGATGTTGAACTGCCACATTTGTTCAAAAATTTCTTTCAAATCTTGCACATGATCTTTAGTTTCTTTGCTCTTCACCAAGATGTCATCCACGTACACTTATAATGTCTTATGAATCCATTTCGCAAACACCTTCTCTACCATTCTCTGATATGTCGCTCCAGCATTTCGCAAACCAAACGGCATCTTCGTGTAACAATATAATCCTCTTGGTGCAAAAAATGCGGTATGCTCCTGATCTTCTTCAGCGAGAGGAATTTGATTGTAACCCTTATATCCATCTAAAGAAGATATTCTATCATTCCCCGCACGCTCAACTAATTGTGGGATGTCTAGTAAAGGAAAAGTTTGTCCTTTGGACAAGCTTTATTTAGATCGAGTGAAATCTATGCAAATCCTTATCCCATTATTTTTCTTTGGTACCACTACCATATTTGCAATCCATTTGGGTATTTTGCTTTCCGTATAATTCCTGCATCCAACATCTTCTGCAATTCTTCTTCTATTTGAGGATGATATGTTGTTGTTATTTTCCTTATTCTCTGCTTGAATGGTCTTATATTTTTGTTAATTTCCAAATGATGTCACGCAACCGAAGGATATATCCCAGGTATTTCATCCATGTTCCATGCGAAGATATCCTTAAATTCTCGCAATAGATTAATTGTTCTTTCTTCTTCATCTTCATCCATCTTAGTTCCGATCTTTAACGTCTTTGGCTCTTTTTCAGTTCCGATATTCACTTTTTTTGTTGGTTCCTCCACTGTGTAGGCCGCCTTTGACTCTCCTATTGGTGTTTGCTCTTTTACCATTTTCATCGGTTTGTCTCCTCCTTGCGAAATTTTGCTTGGTATTCCTTTTCCTTCTTTTTCTTTTATCATGTAAATTCTAAATTCTTCGTCTTTCCTTGCTTCTTTCGCCATTTTCCAGCGAAGTTTTCGCTTCTTTGCACGTCCTTCATAATTTTCTACTTCCACCTGATGACACATCTTTGCATCATTATCATCTCCTCTGATGTCACCTACTCCATTAGGCATAGGAAACTTGATACACTGATGTAATGTGGATGCTACCGCTTTAATTGCATGTATCCATGGTCTTCCTAATAGCACGTGTGTTTCAATTTCTCCTAATAGTATTCGCACCACTATTTCTCCTTTAGGTTTTGTTGTAAATTTACCAAATCCATGGATATGATAAGTTGAACAAGCCATCTCTTCATCTTTGTACCCCATCCCTTTGAATGCATGGTAGAATATTATATCGACTGAACTTCCTGTATCTATTAGAGTTCTGTTCACCGCCCATTCTTCTATAGACTTCGCTGGTCCATCTTTCTCCTTTCGTGTTGCAGTTACTGTGATTACCAACGGAGTTGTGTGGTTTAAATTTTCTCCGTTATTTCTAACATTTGTGAATGTAATTTTTTTTTTCCCACTCCTTCAATGGTGGAGCCTTTTCTTCTGTCATAATTTTCTTTCCTTAAAAATCTCGTTTATGTATTCTTCCTTTGAGATTTTCATGAAACTCATTAATCATTGTCTTTGTAATTAAGTTACATTCCAGTTTCTTGCAGTCTTCTTTGATTTTGATGATCTTTTCCTCAATTAATTTACTGATTTTCTTTATTATCTCTTTTGATTTCAATAACTTGTTATACACCTCACAAATTCTTCACCAAATACTTCAAATTCCGTCAAATCATAATACTCCTTCAATCTTGTTTTCAGATAATCTTCAAATTTGTAGTCCCTGTTTCTAGCGCCAATATGTGGTTGCAGGATTTCCTACAACCACACCCCTCCAAGATTAAATGTTGTTATAGTCAAATTTCATGATCGATTAACAAATTTTTATTAATCTTTTTGATGAATCTTACAAAAGTAATGAGAATTACAAGGAAATCAAAATAGCTCTGGACTTTCTCTCTCCTATTTGTTCTCGTCCCACTCTCTAAAAAGATCTCTCTCATCTCGACTTTGCTTGGCCCTTTATATAGGAGATTACATAGTGAATGACAGCTAAGCCAGCCTTTATTTTTGGATCTGATCTGCGTCGTTCTCGCAGGCTCACAAGGGTTTGCTTCGCAAGGTAATCCTGATCTTCGCAGATTCTTCACACTTTCCTTATGACTAAGCTGACGTCACTCACTACATCACTTCTCTAGCACTTTGCAATGACCTTCACAATCACACTTTAGTTAAAATTTCGCTGGGATATAACTATTGCGAGATTCTGTTCCTACAATATATATATATATATTGTTTTATTGTCTATGGTGTTTGGAATTTCGAGAATAAATAGTTAATGAAAAGTTTTCATTATTGTCAGTTACCTTATTTTTTAATAAACTACCTGTCAGTTTTGGACAACCGACAGAAAAACAAAAAGATGCTCAAATCTGTTGGTTAACCGAAACCGTCCAGTTTTATACCGAAACCGATTTGGAACCGAACCGAGTAAAACCGATTAAGATTAATGGTTTCACCGGTATTCAAAACTGGAAAGCCGAGTACATCGGTTTCGGTTTTTTTTTAGCCAAAAACCGTACCGAACCGAACCATGTGCAGCCTCATAGGTATCAAATTACACTACCCTATGATAATTTTAGAGTTTTATAATGGATTTTACATTATAACTCAAAATTTCCTCGGTTCAAGTAAAATAAATAAATTAACTAAAACCCGAATTTCATCCTTGAGGTCAGGGAATCGAAATTTAACTCTAGAATTTAGGGATTTCATAAATATCCTCATATAATTCCAAAGGAAAAAAAAATATGACTCACAACTTAATGACATGAAATCCGTCTCACGAACCAAAATCTTTAATAGATTTATTAATTTTGCAATGTGATCCACATCCAAAAGATATATAGTGGATTAAATTGGTAGGTCTATAAAGAAAATAATCTACCCATTTCGTGACCTGATGGCACAAAATCTGTTTCGGAAACGAAAATCCGTAATGTGTCTAAGATCAAGTAGCCTACCTAATTAACTGATAAAATTCGGTGACCCAAAATTTATATCGTGATTCAAATGTACCACACAACTTAATATCTGCAATGTGATCGAAATCAGAAAAAAATATTAAATTGGTAAAATTGTTGGGTATTAACATTAAAAATCCAAATTATATTTCAAATGCATTGAACAAATATTGATATTACTTAGAAGGAAAATACTCCTCAATACTCGGATCCATTTCACAAAACCCCATAAATGACTAAATTACCCCTATAACCTAAGTAGTTGAAGTCATGTACCATGGGGTCATGTATGCCATTTCTTCAAATTCAAAAAATCTGTGACCAGCAATTCGGGGAAGAATCGGTTCAATAAGAGAAGATTTTCCCATCCTCGTCACCACCACCACTCAACGGTAAAAAAATTCAAATCAATTTGAATTTGAAAATTTATATCCGTTATCAGATCTCCTTTTATAAATACAGAGTAAGGTTAAACCCTTTTCTCCTCACATCTCATTCCTTCCCTCACCAAACAAACCCTAATCATCTCTCTCAATCTCTATAGACCTTCAATCTCACTCTAATGGAGAAAACAGTAGTAGAAACCTTCACTGAAATGAATAAAAATATCGCTAAATCAAAAAAGAAAGCAGTAAATAAGAAAGCATTGAAATCAAATAAAGTATCTGATAATGAAGCTAATATCTTAGAAGGATCTATTATTCATTCTTCTTCAGCATTATCAGGATCTGTTCTTGGTAAAGAAAACAAAAAAATCCTTTTGCTTTCTGGAAAGAAAATCTAGAAAGCGGAGAGCAGTAGTACTGAGAAACCATTTGAGAAAGAGTTGGAAATATGGAAAGGAAAGTTTGAACAAATGAAACTTGAAAATGAGAAGACTGAAGAGATATTGAAAGATCGTGATGGTATGTTGAAACTGAAAGAAGAGAAACGGGAGATTAAATGGAAAGAACAACAGAAACTTCAAGTTGAGCTAAAGAAATTACAGAAACTCAAGGAAATCAATCCTACAGTGGTATGTTTTTCTTTGATCTTTCTTTTTTCAATTTAGGGTTCATGATTTATGTGTTTGGGGCTTTAATTTTTTGATAAAGGGTTTCTATTTCTGATCTTTAATTTATGGGTTTTGATTTCTAGATAAAGGGTTTTTTTATCTTGATCTTTGTTGCTGAAATAGAGTTTCGATTAATTGATCTTTGATTTCTTCTGGGTATTTGACTAATTGATCTTTGATTTCTGAATTAGGGGTTTTAATTTCTTGATCTTATATTTTTGAATTAGGGGTTTCAATTTCTTTATCTTAGATTTCTGAATCTGGGTTTTGAATTGATTTTGGGATTATGATTAAAAAAAAATTGTGCAGAGTCTTCCACTGGTTCAATCTCTAAGAGGGAAAAAACAAGAAAATAATGAAAAGAAGAAGAAGAAAAAGAAGAAGAAGATCCCACTTATGAAGAAACCATCATCAACTTATGTATTATGGTGTAAAGATCAATGTGCTGAAGTTAAAAATGAAAATTGAGATGCAAAATTCAAAGAAATAACTAAAATATTAGGATACAAATGGAAAATTGTAACAGAAGAAAAGAAAAAACCATATGAAGAGAAATACCAAGCTTATAGAGAAGCTTATTTGCAGATTGTTGGCAAAGAGAAGTGCGAGAACGAGGCGATGAAGCTGCTCGAAGAGGACCAGAAACAAAAAAAAATGCAATGTAGTTGCTTGAATAGTATCTGCAGATCAAGCAAGAAGGTGCAACAAAAGTCAAAAATGGCAAGAAAAAGAAGTAAAGAGCATTGGTTATTATGTGCACACTTTTTTTTTACGCATTTTGCGATGCGATTTGAATCGAATTTGACTTTTGATTATATGGTGAAAAAGCGGGGGTATGAAAACCACACCCAATATTTCGTTTAGCAATCTGTATGGACTAACTCCAATATAATTCTAATAGCACCAACTAATAAAGAGAGCTCAATCAAGAAATATATCAAAGAGTTTGTTTTTCTGTTTCACAATGTAATCAGCAAATCAAACAAATAGAAATCCGTGAGCCTGATTATTATGTGAAACAACTTGAATGGTACCACATAAACAACTTAAACGGTACCATACAACTTGAACGGTACCTATCGGAGAATAAATCTCGAGCCAATCTTAAAAAAGATAATACTCAATCACGATAGAAGATGCAAGATCAGATCACACAACTACAAAGAAAATAATTGGGTCTGGATTCACAATCCCAATGAAGTCTTTCAGTCGTTAACCTACAGGGTTTCGTGAAAAACCTAAGGTTAAAGGAGAATCGACTCTAGTCGCAACTAGTATCACACAGGAAGTGTGGGGATTAGGTTTCCCAGTTGCTAGAGTTCTCTTTTATATAGTCTTCAAATCAGGGTTTGCAATCAATATTACCTTGGTAACAAAGCATTCAATATTCACCGTTAGATGAAAACCTTATTAGACTCAAGCTAATATCTTTTAACCGTTAGATCAAACTTAGCCTGTTACACACAAATGAAATGTACCTTTATTTAGGTTTGAGTAACCGCACCTGAACGGGTACACCTTGTTGGCTAAACAATAGGTAACCGAAATTAGCCATATGCACACTTTCATATCAACCTTGTTCATCTTAACCATAACTAGTTCAAATGACTCAAATGAAACTAGTTTTTAGAGTTGTTTAATTGTTTATATTCTCATAGAAATGTTCAAGATACAATTGAAGCAAAATAGATTTTGATTCACATGAATCAAGTCATGAACATTATAGCCACGGTTTGTAAAAGATTGTATTCCTTATTATATAAATAAATATATTAGTTCATGAACAAACCGATTTTAGAACATCATCTACTTAGGTATGTGTACCTAAATAGCCGGACCAAGTTTGGGTTTCGCCGGTATGCGAACTGGTATGCGTACAACCACATTCAGCTGAAAAATCCGGACCTGAACCTTACGCTAGTATGCGTACCGGTTTGCGTACCAGTTCCCGGACTTTCACAAAATCATGTACGCATACGTGTATGCATACCATGATTCCCGGACATGGATTACATATATGCAAGTACACATAATATGTTTAAATCCAATTGTTCTAATCTCTATTTCAATCATTGAAACTTTCTTAGAGGATGACAATAGTTGTTTTCACTAACTATTAGCACCAAAGGGATTTTCAAGTTATTGAAATAATCAATATAAAACATTCCAAGTCTTCATCAAATGACTGTATCTCACAAATCATGTAAGATGTTACCAGACGATTTTCATATGAACATCTTTTGACATTCGTCAAGAGAATAAGATGAACTTGGTTAAAGCGAAAGCTTACCAACACATATTTCGAGAAATATGTAAGTGATAGGTGTAGAATACACCGTATTTACTATCTAGTAGTTACGCTTTCTTTGCTATTTTTCTTGTGAATTATGTACTTTACGTGTGTTTTTGAGTTATTAGGTACTCTGGAGTCGCTCGGACGAAAAGATGGAGAAATCACTCATTTGAAGCGTAAAGGGCTAGAAGGTCAATTCATAGGCGAGTGATTCTTGGAGCAGGCTAAGGCTGCGCAAAGGCAGCGAAGAATGAATCGGTTCCCGCAACCGGCAGTTGAGCAAGGAAGAGTTAGGCGATCGGTTCGCAAACCGACAAGCCGAGAGATAAACCGAGGTGGCCCTTATCCATCCCAGGCGCTTAGAGCTAATGACCCTTCTTACACTTGCCCAAAAATTGAGAAAATTCATTTCTCAATTATTAGTTCTTCACCTGAAACGGATCGAGAAAGAGAGAAATTGAGAGAAAGGAAAGGAATTCAGCGGACAGGCCGCTGATGTTAGAGATTCAGGGAAATTTAGGAGATTGAGAAGATGATGTTGCTAACTCGAGAGCTGCTGATGGTGCAGGAGTTGATGAGAGGTTTTGTGGTTTTTGTCAAGAACAAGAAGTTAGGGTTTGCTGCCATTAATGGTTGCATCTGGTGGGAGTTTGAAGATGGAGTCGCAGCTGCTGGTGGTGATGAAATTGAAGTCCATGAGATAATGAAATTCTGGGTTTTGAGACCAAAACAAGGAAGCACAGAAGAAGAGAAGAAGAGTCCAGATCTGTTATTGGTTCTCTGAGACTTTGAATTGGTCGAGAATGGTGGATGATTCAGGGTTTTGAGATGAATTAGAGACTTGGTATGCCTCAGATTCAAGGTTACAAGGAGATAGTTGGTTATTGAAGAATTACTTGAAGTTTGTTTGAATAAAAATCTCAGGTGAAGATGAACCAGATGCAATTAGAAGTTGGGGTTTGAACTGACGGAGGTTCATGAAATTGAAAGATGGGTTCTGTTGATTATGAGGGTTTTTCATGGATTCGAGGTTGAAACTGAGTTGCTGCCATGGGTATAAAGACAGGGTATAAAGAATAAGAAGGGGATCTAATTAAGATGGCTGAATAATTTCAGGGTATCTGAGATTGAAATGGAGATTAAGATGTTGAAGCTACTGAATGAGAAAATGGGTTTCAAATGTAATGGAATTGGATCTGTTTGAGCTGAAGCTGGTGATGCATGTTTCTGTTTTGGTAGTAAAAGAGAGAGTGGATTGAATCTGGTTAGATGTATGTTTAGGTTGCAGAATTGATAGTGAAACTGGTGTTGGGTCACAATGAAGGGTTAGCTTTGTTGCAGTTCAAGATGGTTATGAAGTTGCAGGGTGGTTGCAAATGCTACTTTGATGTGAGATGGCTGAGGTTTAAGTTCAGGGATTGCACCTGTTGGTTTGGTTGCAAAGGAGTTGCACTGGAACTGTGAAGCTGGTGGTGACACTGAACTGGTGCAGGTGCACAGAGATGGCAGAGGCAATGAATAAAGCTTTGTGTTGGTGGTCTTTGGGATGGACTTGATGAATGGGGAAGGAACCGAAAGCTATCTCGAAGTTGAGCTCATATTGCGGGTGGATGCGAGTGGAGCTGTTGGTGGCTCGGGCAAGAAGTGTGGAGTCTGTAGCTACGGGGCATGGCTCAATATTGCCTGTGGTTGTTGCTTGAATTGGCAGTGAGCTGCAGACTGGTGGCATTGAGGCTGTAGCAGAGATGAATGATGGGTCTGCAAAGATGATGGATGTGCAAGCTGTGTGGTGTTGAGTTGAGTGGTGCAGGGAATTGCAGGTGTGGTTCTGCTGAGAAGCAATGGTAGTGGCAGGCTGAACTGAGGAGAATGGAGGCTGATGCTGTGGGAAGTGGAAGCATAGAGGGGATTGAACTAAAGTTGTTATGTGGTTGAAGTGCAACTCAGTAAGCTAGCCATGGTCGGGTGCTTTGTTCGATGGAGTTTATGTAATCTGATTGGTGAGATAGCCTGAGATGGATGTTGTGCAGCAAGCAGCTATAATGGCTGGGTAGCCAGCTATGATGCACAAGGATGGTGCTGTACAGAGTTCAGCCTGTGCAAAAAGCCTGACCTGGCTTGGTCATTCAGCTCACTCAGCTGATCCAGCCCGACTCGTCTGACTCATCCTGATTTCCCCTGACTCGGTGCTTGACCGAGTTGACTCGCCGATCCGACCCATTGACCCGATCCGACTCGTTGACCGGTGACCGGGCGGACTTTGCCGGTCACCTGAACTACTTTCCGGCGGGATTCCGGCCACAATCCGATTTTCAGCGACGTATTTTTGGACATATTTTCTACATGGGTATTTCTCACACACGGGCTTGGTGGACAACTTGGAGATGGGTTTTGAGAAGACCTAATATTGGAAGGAGTATCCTTGGTGGAATTGAAGAAACATATAAATAGAAAAGTCTTTCTCAAACCTAGATATATCTCCATTAGGGAGACTTCTACTTTTGTTCTAGGGTTTCACATGATAGGTTCTTCTAAACTTCTTATGATGATTTCCAAAAACACAAGTACTTGATTTATTATTGGTTAAAGACGTAGTTGGATTTTGCAACCAAGTTATGATTTTTATGAACTAGTTTTCTCTCAATATTATCGTTTGATTTCTACGGGTTATAACAATTGCATGATTGATGGATTGCAATATGATTGAATGTTTGTTTAGTCGAGTCTAGAATTGATTGAACTCACATCCATATCTATAGTTATTTTAGGGTTTTCATCGAGCGATAACCTTGAATACGAGTAGCATGATATGATTCTAGGTTGTAGTGATACATCCTTGTAGTCATATGTAGAAATTGACCTTTGTTCGAATTGTTTCCGCAATGTATTTCAATTGCATTGATTAGCATATTTCTGAAACTTAATGCTCCTAGGAATTGAACTTGATTAGCGCAAGGCGTTAGGTTATTCTTTAGGTAGAATTCACATACGCAGCCCTAATGTGTGTGTTGATGAACTTTAGAAATTTACGGAGTATTCTTGTAATAAGGTATTCTTTGGCTTTTGATGATAGCGAGATTAAATACGAATTCTATTCATATATTCATAAACTTGTTTGCAATTGAAGATGAAACCTTTATCCAATATTTTCACATCCTTGATTCGCGTGCTTTGTTTATTTGCTTTTTGTTTATTTTTATTTACACAATCAGAAATTCTTCCGGGTGTTTTATATAGGAAACCATAACAATTTGACAACCTAGACCTCTCTGTGGGATCGATCCTTTCTTGCCCTTGCTATATTTATACTTTGAGTAGTAAGAAAGTGTAATTATATTTGTGTCGGCTGACAACCGGTCAGTAAGCGAGTTAAACTCAGCTCGAAATATTAAATGTGTATAAATGAAGTCTCTATAGCTATACGACTTTTGTCTCAAATAGGAGATAGAGTAGATAGACTTTTGAGTGATAGATGAGTTCAAGTCTCCACATACCTTTTTTTGATGAAGTTCCAAAAGCTTCCGTTAGTAGTTCTTCGTCTTCAATAGATGAACACCGTGAAGTCTAATACTCAACTACACTTTCTATCCTAATCCGGGACTTAGCTATAAGTAGACTAGAAATCAAGACTTATAGTTTTGGAAACTAAACTTGACAACAAGCTTCAGATAGCAACGCGTGCGAGTTCGACCAAGCAGTGCTCTCTAACATATGGGATTGCAGGAAAGAACGCGATCCATTGAAGCCGAAAAGGCCCTTGACAAAATTCTTCTTGTTCTCTAAAGAAGTGAGGAGTAATCATGCTGATAACAAGAATGTTTTGGAGGTATTAAAGACTGCAAGAGAAGAATGAAAGAAAATGAGTGAGGAACAAAAATGGCCTTATGAAGAGATTATGAAGAAGCAAAAGGAAGAGTACCTTCATGAAATGGAGCTTTACAATCTTTAGAAGGCGAAAGAAGCTGAAATTTACCTGTAACACCCCGAGTTCCGGACCAGGGTCAAACCCATATGGAGGTCCGAACTCGAAGCATTACGGGTTGGGAAGAGGCTTATGCATATATTTATTTTTTTAAATTTACTTTTATACCAAACATAATTGAAACTTTTATACATGAATTGAAGCATATGAACACATTAAACATCGTTCAAAACATTTTCAATGAAAGATTTCTTTTACTTAAATTTACGCTTTAAACAATACAAGAATACAATGCAATCACTAATCTACTCATTTATAGCTTCCACTTCCAACTTCCATAAATCTGCAAGGAATGTCAATTGGAATGATATGACAGCTCAATAGAGTGCATTCCCTTTCTCAAAATATAAGCAAACAGGCCAACCAATCAAAGAGAATACGCACAACAAGAGTATATGGTGTAACTTCAAGGATTTAATTATGTATATATTCATCAACTAAACTCACAATCTATCAAATACTCTTAAATGCACGAGTATCCTCGGTTCGTGCCCAGCCTATCCATGTATCCTTGGCACGGGACCGCTAACCTCACTTGCACGAGTATCCTTGGGTCGTGCCCCACCTATCCTTGTATCCTCGGTATGGGCACCATCATTCAAAAAAATATATCCATTAATTTATAAATTCACACTGCAGTTGCACGAGTATCCTTGGGTCGTGCCCCACCTATCCGTATATCCTCGGTACGGGCACCGCCATTCAAACAAATATATTCATTCGTTTATAAATTCACACTACCGTTGCACGAGTATCCTTGGGTCGTTCCCCACCTATCCGTATATCGGTACGGGCACCGCCATCCAATCAAGCATCTCCAATTATTTATAAAATAATTTTATCATACAATATACATTTTTATATTCCAAACCACTTCATCAACAAGTCATAAGATCACAACCCAACTAACGATGTAATTTTTTTAACCATTTAAGCAAACACACTAACTGCAGAATTTTACTTTACAGGTTTTGTAATGATAACTTTGTCCGATCTACCTCAAAAGTTTATTGAATATTCCTGACACCATCATTATAACGTTTCCAAATTTCACATGAAACTAACGGTTCAATCAAAAGATATTGATTTTACAAACACATTACAAAATCTAGGCAGATAACATCATTTTACCAACATATTCACCATAAATTCGTATTAGTCTCAAATTAAGCAAACCCAAAGCACAATGATAGATAATACATTTATCTAAAACTTTTGTTAAGACCTCAAATAATTTTAACATCATTAAGACTTCCTAAGAACATCAAAACCACAACAACATGAAACTGTCCAAATTTCAGAAATCACAATCCAAATTACAAGGAACATTCAACGGTGAATTTCCGTAGAAAATTCTCAAATTTTAACAAGAGATACCTAATCATGTTATAAATCAATAAGGGATGCCTGATCATCAATAAGAGATATATATATTTATTCAATTAAATTTCAGAAATCTAACAATACAAAGGCATACGAAATAAACACCAAAGAGAAAGGGTTTCACATTCTACCTTAATTTCATTAAGCCTCTACTGATTTTTCTTAATCCTTTTATCCAAATATCTCTAACTCCTTCTTCCTCTCCTAGCTTTCTCTCTAATTTATGTTTGCAACCCCCATTTCTTTTCTCCCTCTTTCCTTTAAAAAACCAAAGACTAATTCCCATATTAATACTACTCTTATTAATAATAATACCTCATATTTATTATTTCTTTTTATTTATCTTTTCATTTTATATTAATCAAAATATTTATTTTATTAATTATTAGTTATTCTATTTCCACCTTAACTTGTAGCCTTTCTAGTTCAAACAACCTAGCTAGGCTAAGGCAAAGGAAACAACCTAAACCGCATTATAAGTAATTTGGGTATAACCCGAACCGAAACCGTATCTAAAAATATCGGGTATTACATTACCTATATAAATGAGTGATGGGTCCCAAATAAATGGCATAGGCCCAAAATTAACAAGGTTAATTTACCTATATGCATATAAATCAGACAATGAGGAAATTTAACGGCTCACAAGAATCTTTGAAACTCCATACATATATAATATACAATAACAAAAACTAACTACAATATGATTCTAGGTAAGGAACTCAACAAACAAACAGAATCCTAAAAAAACGAAGCATTATTCAAATATTGTTATAAGATATATACATATATATTGTTTTACATTTTGAAATGCAAAAAGTATCACATATATTTTATATTGGTTTTCCCTATTTCCCATCCCCTTCCCAATTATTAAAATCAATTTACTTTGCAATTCAGAATTCTCCTATGTACCACTCATTAAAAGTCAAATTACGTATGACTATAACCATTATGACTTTTATTTGTCTTTTTGTTCATGAATCATTGAAAATCCCTCTTTCCATCAAACAAAACTAAGAACGATCAAGTTAGAAACCCTAATTTAGATTTCAATTAATTATTATAATTCTATAAGCAATTAATCAGTAAACCATTATTATAAAATATCCATTAATGGAAATCTAGAGAAAGTATCTAATCCCTAATTCAATCGGGCTATGTTAATTTCATTGGATCCCATTTTATGAGCAAGGTTCAGAGTTGATTAATTAATTTAATTAATCATATAAGCAGGATAATCTTAAGAATATGATCATCTAATAGCAGTATCACTACCAATTGCACCTGAACTAGTCGTGTATGTGTGCTAAGCAAATCACACCATTTATAGTACCATGTATATACAGTAGGGTTTACTTAAAATAATCCTAAAAGATAGTAACAGATGCCACAGTTAATAGCACATGCTTCCAATGTTAGTATATGATTCCATCGCTCCAAGTTAGTGTATGATTCAATCGGTCCCGTGTAAATCATAATACATGTTCCAACTATTCTTAAGTAACATGATGCCCTAGTCTCCTCGTCCACCATTTTTAATATTTAACCAATATCACACACCAAATTTTCCCCTTCTCTATTTTCACTGAAGGTGTTGATAATCATGGAGATGGGTAGAAGATATAGTGGTCGGTGGTGGAGATGAAGGTGCGATTTATCACCTAATTTTTTTTTTGTTAGTTTTAAGGTGATTTTAATATTGGGTGTAAATAAAAAGTCAAAAGATATGATTTAGGATATATGAAATTTGAAATGGGTGGTACTTAGGATAATTGGGGATAGGAATTATGAGGGATGGGAAATAGGAAAAATGGGGATGGGAAATAGGGAAAACCTTTATATTTTGCGATTTGCAATTTAAAAAAGTACCACATGAATCACATATGAGAAACATTAAATTTTGGGAGACTTATATTATGTAACATATTTTGTATGTTTCCCCTGGAAGATGTTTGTTGTTAGTATATGGAAAACTAAGATTAATATTGGTAGTGATACCATAAACCTAAAAAAGAAAAATATTAGTAGTAATATTTTTACATGTTAACGGTTAAATTTTTCGCAACTATTAAAGATGAACTAAGGAAAACAAACAACTCTTATAAATAAGTGGCTCAGCTGTGCCTTCCCAACAAAACAAACAAACGAACAAAATCTCAGCCTAACAGTGAGGTTGCTCCAACCCAAAATTTTAGTAAGTTAAATAGATGTAACCGATATGTCTTCTATAGAAATTAATAGGTGGTGGAGGGAGATGGATTTTACAACAGAATGTCACTTTGCAAGGAGTAAATCTGGTAGGAAGTTTCATGGGGCAAGCAGGTTCTATGAACCTAATTATGGAATTGCAGGCACAAAATGCAAGAAGATTAGTCGATTTGTTTGTATACTAATTTTGGTTATTTGTTAAATGAAGACGATCATGTAAGTTAATTATTTCATTTATTGTATTCCTCGGCATCCACTTCTTCATCACTACTAGAATTTTCATCGTCTCTAAAAAGTTTCGTTCTATCTACCAAGATCACAAAACTGTAACCCCCCGTAAACCTTTCAAGACAATTAAACACTACTATATTTTTTAGCATCTAATGATAATTATAGTCCAATTCCAAACACTAATTAATTTTTAGCTAGCTAATTCATATGTTCATCACCCATTCGGGCTAAACCCTGGTTATCCCCTAAGTAGAGAACAAAAGACCATAAAAGTTAAGGTTTTTCCTATTTCCCATCCCCGTTTTTCCAATTTCCCATCACATAAATTTCGATCCCCAATAATCCTATGTACCGCCATATAGATTTTCATGTATTCTAAATACCATCTTTTTGACTTTTTATTTACACCCTACCGTAATATCATCAAACTACCTACAAAACACAACCCAATTTACGGGTAACTTATTCTCCATCTTCACCACCGACCACTCCATCTTCTTCCCCACCTCCACAGCCCATTTTGATCTAGAGCACCTATGTACCATTAGGGGAACCTTATAAAATTTGGATTAAATACATAGTTCATCAAAATTTATTTAAGCAAATAACTTAAGATATTCTTAATTGGTGAAATTTCACTAGGAAAAAATGTTTTGTACAAAAGGCTACACCTATGTATGTAAGAACCAGTTGAATAAGATTTGATTATGGCACTAAGTGAACTTACACACGAAGCTAAAATGATTGATTGGCCTAATTAAGTAACCACCAATAAAATGAAACATAAAACTAATCAGGCACCTCGATCAATGTTGAGACAACCAAAAGAGTGGCTCTGTTTATGAGGATGATATTTCGAAGCTGCTAAAGACCCCAGAGATATCCCCCAAATCAATTTAAACCATGCATTTAAGGAGAGTGGGCCTAGGAAAAATCAGGGGTGGTTAATGTTGGGACAATTGGATCGCTCGGATACCAATTGTTGTACCAAAGCCTGCGGAAGCGTTCAGTTTGCACTACTACAAAGGTAATCCAATATTTCCAAGAACACAATCACACACACACAAGAAGAACAAGTATTTAACGAGGTTGAATCCTCGGGAGGGAATAAGCAATTTTATATATCACCGTATAGGAGGGAGCAATATACAAAGCCTTAGAAGAGAAGAAGAGAACTTCTGGTGTGTTTCTACTAGGTTCTCTATGGATATTTATACATATCAATAGTACTAGACACATTCCTTAACAAGGATTACTTTCCTACAAGTATAGGGTTTCCTATCTTAACTCCAAGAGACAAACCTCTTAAGTTGCTATACTGAGGATACTAGTAATTGGTTTCCCAAACCAACTAGATTTTCCTAATCTAGCCCTTGACCATCCTACCAACAATTCTCCACCTAGGTTCATGCATTCATGCATGAGACGATCAATAGACAAAATCACCTCCATGTTCCAACGTTGATTGAACCATCACTGGTTGCCTACGTATCCTCATATGAATCAAACCCGGTCGTAGTTCTCTGAAATGGCCTTGCTAGAAGGCCTCCACCAGGTTCCTAAGAACCTCTACCCCAAGAGGGAATCTTACCAAACATGAAGGATGTGGATCAATTTCAGACAATGTTGAAACTTGACCCCAGATACAACTTTAGTTAACATATCAGCTGGATTGTCTTTGGTATCGATCTTCACAAGTAGAATGTCTTCTTCTTCAAGAATTTATCTTAAAAAATGAAATCGCACGTCTATATGTTTGGTTCTAGCATGATGCACTTGATTTTTAGCCAAATAAATTGCACATAGACTATCATAATGCACAGACAGTTGATCTTGCACAACTCCTAAGTCATCTGGCAAACCTTGTAACCATATAGCCTCCTTAAATGCTTGTGTCACTTCTATATACTCTGCTTCAGTAGTTGAGAGAGCCACAGTAGACTGCAAAATTGATCTCCAACTAACTGGTGCCCGTGCTACGGTAAATACATACCCTGTAGTTGAACGTCTCTTGTCCAAATCACCAGCATAGTCAGAATCCACATACCCAACACACAACTGATTGTTACTTCCATCCTTTACAAAATCCAAGCCAAAATCAATCGTACCATAAAGATACCACAAAATCCATTTCACATCTTTCCAATGTCCCTTACCATGACAATGCATATAACGGCTGACCATACTAACTGCATGCGAAATGTCTGGTCTTGTACATACCATTGCATACATCAATCTACCAACAACCTCAACATATGGGACTTGGGTCATATACCTTCGCTCTTCTTCAGTATTGGGAGACATACAAGCATTCAACTTAAAATGAGCAGCAAGGGGAGTACTTACAGATTTAGTTCCTTCGTAGACACCTCTATAGCACTTTCTTCAAATATGCCTTTGAGACAAATAAACTTTACCCTTCTCCCTGTCACGTTGAATCTCCATACCAATAATCTTCTTAGCTTCTCCCAGATCTTTCATCTTAAACTCAGATGACAACTTGTGCTTCAAATTATCAATCACTTTCTTGTTATTCGATGCAATCAGCATATCATTGACATACGAGAGCAAATATATGAAAGACCCATCACGTACCTTCTTGAAGTATACACAATGGTCATAGTGACTTCTTGTGTATTTTTGGCCTATCATATAAACTGGTCAAATCGCTTGTACCATTGTCTAGGAGACTGCTTCAGCCCGTACAACGATCCCTTCAGTTTACATACACAATCTTCTTCTGAAACAACCTTGAACCCACTTGGCTGAGTCATATAGATCTCCTCTTCTAGGTCACCATGTAAGAACGTTGTCTTAACATCTCGTTGAACTAGGTCTAAATCATATTGTGCTACCAAGGCCAACAAAATACGGATTGATGAGTGTTTTACCATAGGAGAGAACACCTTATTATAGTCAATCCCTTCTCTTTGGGCATAACCTTTTGCAACTAACCTTTCCTTGTAGCGTACTTGATTCACCGAAGATCCTTCTTTCTTAGCATATACCCACTTGCAACCAATTGACTTCTTACCGTTCGGAAGCTTCATAAGAATCAATGTGCCGTTCTTGTCAAGAGACTCCATCTCGTCCTGCATTGCACCTTCTTATTCTTTACACTCTGCATTACGTACAACTTATAAATAAGAAGTAGGAGTACCATGTTCAACAACTGGTAATGCATAAGCAACGTAATCATCAATCCAACCAGGCATCTTGGTTGATCTTCTCGGTTTGTTGGTTTCTATGGTCTCCATGACTGTAGCTTTTGTATCTTCTACTAAATCTTGTTCCTATTCTACAAAAGCGTCATTATCATTTGGAACTTCAGTAGCTACTTCTCTTGCAGACCTCATATCTTCATAAGTATTCTCAACATATACAGACTTAGCTGGAAATAGTGGAGTTGCATCAATCTCCACCTGCTGCAAAGGCTCACTAGTACTGGCGCTTTTTTTCTCCACCTGCCGAGAACCCCAAGACTTTACCATAGACATCTCATCAAATGTGACATCTATACTCATGACTATCTTCTTTTCAACTGGATTCCAAATCTTGAACCATTTCACTCCACTCTTCATACCCACAAAGATTCCTTTCATGGCACGGCTATCAAGCTTATTTTCACTAACATGATACCACACAGGACAACTAAAGATATGAATTGAGTCATAGTCATAAGCTGGTTTACCAAACCATTTTTCCATCGGAGTTTTACCTTCTAATGTAGCTGATGGCACCTATTAATGAGGAAGCACTCATATGTAACTGCCTCAGCCCAAAATGCCTTACCTAATCCAACATTAGATAACATACATCGTACCTTCTCCAGCAAAGTACGATTCATGCGTTCATCTACCCCATTTTATTGCGGTGTCTTCTTTACCGTGAAGTGCCTCTTTATCCCCTCATCCTGACATACTTGCAAGAACGGATCACTCTTGTACTCTCCACCATTATATGAATGTAGTACTTTGATCTTTCTGCCAGTTTGAGTCTCAGTTGCCTTTTTCCACCCCACAAATACTAGTGGAAATTGAGTTTTTTAACTCTGATTGAGATTTATAAATAAGACTTCCCTTGGAATTCTTTATATATTATTCTTCCAAAAACAATTTTTTTATGACAAAAAGCAAATCAAGCTTCCATATCAAACATACTGTAAGGGGTAGTTTAGGAAATATAAAAAGATTCCACGTGGATTTCTATTAAGACTGCGTGAGGAAATTGTTTCTGTGATCCCACTTTAATGAAGACCGCTAGAGAAACTACTTTCCTAACTTGGTCTTTGGGTTCTTGAAAATTCTGATTGAATATAATGTTTCCACTGATCTCAATCTTACATTATAGGTTTGCATTGTAGGATTTACTAATTCGTATCTCAAATGTATTGATCTATTTTGTATAATATTAGAATATTGTGGAGGATTTGATATTGGTGGGTAGGTTTTGAGGGAGGTGGATCATGTTACAAGAGTGTTTTTTTGGTGTCTATGGTGGGAGGTTTTGTTGTTGGTGTTGCAGGCGGTGGTGGATTAAGAGAGGTTGTTGGTGGAGGTAGAGGTGGTGGTGATGGGCATGAATAGATATTGTAAATTCTTGTACTTCCTCTTTCCTAAATAATATGCCGGTTTCTATAAATAGATGTTTCAAAAAAATAGGCTGGTTTCCTAATTGGGAAAGTCAAATGTTACTTTAGTTTTCTGGGACCACTTTTCTCTTAACTTCTTTTGATGACAAGTGTCATGTTGACCATTTCACTTTACTTCTTTTGCTAACAAGTGTCATGGGGACCATTTCACTTCACTTCTTTTATTGACAAGTGTCATGAGGACCACTTTCAATGATTAGTTCTCTTAATTTCCTTAATTTTCTCTAAAAACAAAACCAGCCTATTAATTAGGAACGGGAGGAGTACATCAAAGCCTGTTTTAAGATAAGATATTCTGAAGGTATCATGTTCTGTGTGTTCGGCATTGCATCCTGTTTAAAGTTCTAACATCACTAATATATGGTGTCTGGCTAACCTTCTATTATTTATGCAGATATGGTGTTCACAAGCCTAAGGCGCACATGGATATTGAGAATGAGAAGAATGTCGAAGATCGTGAGGTTAGGTTCTTCTTTATATACTTGTAAGTTTAATTTTTAGTGTATCATGTAGATGGTACTATCTTGTTTTTTTAAATAAATGTAGATAGTACTATCATTGTTTGAGAATTTATTAATTTTTTGATGGTTTTGATTTTCAGTCATTGCTGCCCTGGTTTACCACTACAAGTTTTATGCTCGCGAGGTGCTTGATAGAAATCCTAAAAGAAGAGAAAATGGGTAAAAAGGCATATTTGACTCTTGTCTTAGAAAAATAGTTGTTGATGTCATGTTGTTCAAGGGTAGTTTCCTCTTGAATGGTGATAGACACATTTTTGTGTCTAATTTGTCTCGATTCTATCTATTAATAGTGCTCATTTTTGTACTTATTATGGTGTTTTATCTGTGTGTAGGTATTTTTGGCCAATAAATATTTTTGGAAAAATCGACTCGAAAAGTTGCGCCCGGAGGACACTTGCTATTCGGACTCTCGCTATGGATAAGGGGTACCCAAATTACTAAGGGGCACCCTCAGGACACCCCCTAAGGCACCTGCTATCGGCACCCCACCCTGGCTAAGGGGAAACCCATCTTCATCGTTTGAATTATCATTTTGGCGGGAAAGTCAAGCAGTCAGGAACAGAATTTAGGTTCGAATTTTGAAGGATTCAATTGCCGATTTTGATTTTTTTAGGCATGTTAATGCTAAACAGGGCTGGTATAGGCCTTAACTTCAACTGAATTGGGCTAGGTATTCATTGGAAACAAAACAGGGTCTCGAGTTTTAAGTTCTCACCTGCGTGTTCTTCTGATTTGGATTTGGGTTACTTTTGTTCGAGTTTTCTCAACTATTTGGACTCGGACTTACCTGTTTGGATAGACCAGAGGAGGCAACGAGGTTGGTTACGTCAAAGAAGGGAGTTTTCCTTATTTTCTCGACGAAACAGAGACATAGTAAGAAAATATCGCGGGTCTCTTCTGTTTGATTAGTTTGGGAAGTTACATGCAGATTAGGACATTGTATCTCCTGAAGATTTTATCTATCATATTTTTGGAGAGTTTGGAAAGGGCCAGAGAGACGCGTGAAGATATTCTAGGAAAGAAAAGCCGTAGCTTTTGGAGTAAGAAAAAAATCAAGATACTCGAGATATTTAGGGTCTGGTGGTATATAAATAGATTGATCGGGACTCAGAGGGGTCGAGACTTTGGGGTAAGTTTAGAGCAGTTTGGGAGCAGAAAGAACAATCCAGGGAACAGCCCTAGTTGCAGGCGAGGAAGAAGAAGCTGAAGCACATAAGACGATCAAAGTCAGTCATTAAAACCGTGACCTATAGTTTCAAACTCTAAAGCTTTGCAATAATTTTCCAACGATTATTTTTAGTTTGCAACAGCTCTGTTAGGGTTCGTTGTAACATTGAGTTCTGTAACAATTATATCTGTTACAAACTCGATTTTTCTTCAATAAAACACCTATTCAGCCATGCGTTATTATTTTGAGCGTGTTTTTGATATGAGGAGCTAAACCCCAACACTGGGATGACGGAGGAAGCCATATTTCATGCGTGTGGTAATTATATTTAATTCTTTCATGACTTTTTGCATGGATTGTTAATCGTTTTATGGTTTTTATTGAATGGTTGTGATTTCAATTGATGGGTTATGCTTAGGAGTGAAGAAGAAGATTTTGTATATAGCTATTTTGTTTTATTTTTAGAAACTGTAAATAGGGTTGTATTTTTGTAATTTTTTTTTGGACACTTTTTGGACTTTATTTTTTTGAACTGGACATTATTTTTAAAACCCTAAGGAAGGGTTAAAAATTAAATAAAACTGTTTGCAGGGAAGGAAAAATGATTTGATATCATCTCGGCCCCTCGGGTTCGTACACCGACATAGGAGTCGGTGGCCTGAGTCGACTTCAACGGTTCATCGCCCGTCTGGTATGGGAGGTAAGACTCTATCCACCCACGAATCCCCTGTCAGTGGGTTTTATTCTGTGTGACAACTCACACCCCTGCAATAGAATGTCGAACTGGTATTACAATAGCCAATACAATGAATATCCGACTGATTTCCAAAATGGACATTATTCTTTTTATGACCACAGTGTGAATAGTGGTTGGGAACGCCAATCTTTTCGAGGTTATGGTTCATACCAGTGAGCCCAATTACTATTCGCACACCCACCGATCATACGAGCAAAACAATCCCTCTACTTCTCTAGAAGAGGCTCTCAAGAGTTATACCTTATTTGTGAAGAAAACTTTGTAACATTCTTTCGGACGAAGCGAGTCAACAAAGATGTCTCTAGAAGAGACTCTTAAGCAATATACTGAGAGTACAAATATGATTGTAGAAAATTTGGCTCGAAATAATCTTAATTTCCAATATAGTGTTTCCAATAATACCCTTGAAAATGAGGATAGTTATTTGCATAATCAAGATGACGAGGTTAGAATTGGTAACATTACTTTAGATGAGGTTCGATCATTTTCATGTTATTATAATGATGATTATGATGAGGATAGTGCTGATGAAGAATTTGAAATACGTAGGCATAGTGATCAGGAATTTGTTACTCCAATTGAGCTTAATAATGATAATGTTTCTAGTTCAAATCCAAATAATTTTAATTCACCTATTTAAAAGGACGAGGATTTGACTAGAGATACGCCTGTTTTAGACGATGTAGTGTTTCCTTATGATTACGAAGCTGATGGTAGTTTTGAGGAACGAGTTTCTTATGAGAATATTGTTTTAGAGTCTAGCGATTTAAAAACATTAGTCTTAGACAAAGAAAATGAACTCGTAGAGATGAGTGAGGATGAACCTGACATAGAAGAATCAATTGACCATTTTCAGGAATCAGATGACCTTGAAATTAAGGAAGTTGTAACTAGTCTTTCTAGAGACACTGAAAACTCTAAGTTTGGGGGTGATTATCATTCTCCATGTGACTTAACTCTTAGAAAGGCCCCTCACTTGGGACTTGACATATGTGCCTCAACCATTTTAAAAGATTATCTTCGTACACGTTTTCCTGAACCTAGTGATGTCCATAAGGGAGTTCAGTTGTTAGAAACCCATCCATACCATAACAAAACATTACGGATTAAAATTAGAATAACCTAAAACTGTAACCCTTAAAAGTATCACGAAGAAAAACATAATAGGTTAATAAAATGGATACGATAATTACCTCAGTTTCCTATATTTCTCTGGCCCAGGATTCTTTGTATCCAAATAACAATTCTCCTCCATCCTCCGGCAGCCCAAGGATTACACCTTTTGGAATATCCTTCACCTTCAGTTCATCTGGGACAAGGGGTTTCGCTTTCTTTCGAGGAGGATTTTTCTTTCCGTCTTGTCCTTCTTCTTCGGGTGCTTCTAGTTCAATTTCTGGTTGTGATGGTGGAGCACTTGGTTGAACACCTTCTTGGATTGGTTGTGATTGAGAGGCACTTGGTTGAACACCTTATTGAACCGGTTCTGATTGAAGGGCACTAGGTTGAACAACTTCTTGGCTTGCTTGTTGAGTTCCATCTTGAGCACTTGAAGCGGCTTTAGCAGTCCTAGCTCTCCTTGCACTAGCTTTCAGCTTCTGACGTCTTTCCTTCCTTGCACTAGTTGAGACAATTGCATCTTCGATTTTTTTACCTCGCCTATCCATAAACAACAAAAGAAAGTAAAACAGGTTATTAAACTATATAATCGGAAGTTAATGTAAAACCAACGCTCCCGAATATACATATTCGGTTGGTTGAGTAAACCAAATGCCTCCAATTACACTCAGTCGTAAATATCAGTTCACCTAAAGCTACCGAATACGTATAATCGGAAACAAAAGAAAATTTTTGGTGTTCAAATATGTTTATCTACACACAATAATCGGAAGCTAAATTTCAACATAACCCTTCGAATACCAATAATCGAAAGTCATAAAAAGCCCACCCTTCCGAATGCATCACAATCGGAAGCCTCACAAAACTAATTTCTACCGAATATGCATCACTTTGTGTCCACAAATTACTCAAGTGGTTCATCCTAAACAATCGGAAGGAAATTACAAAATATATCACCCGATTATTGCGTCTCTAATACTTGTTCTTCCCTAGTATATTCGGAAGTCAAAAACACAATTAACTTCCGATTCTGATCGATTTAGGCCTCAGTAATGAAAAACGTTCTATAATTGGTAGGCAACCTAAATATTTACCACCCGAATATGACAAATGTTCTTGTGAAATGAAGAATTCGACCACAATCGGAAGTTTAAAACAATAACTAACCTACCGAATCGGGTAATAACCGAAAAAAAAAAAAAAAAAAAAAGACATGGATTCGTCGAATTGAAGCAATATAAACCAAATTAATGGTAGAATCTTACCTAATCGGCGCCATTCCAAGTTTCCTGAGAGTTTGGCTATCAGTATCGCCTACATCAGGGACTTCATCATCTTCGTGTTCTTCGGGTTCGTGAGTTAAAACCTCTTTATTACGGGCATGCAATCCAATATTCGGATCCTCATCGCGCACTACGTTTTTGGTTCGAGCTTTCTTATGTTCCTTGTCTTTCATCTTTATAGAGAATAATCGACGATGATTTGATTCGACGATTAATGATGTATAGCGCGGAGTTGAACGAGGGGGAAAGCTTTCCTCTCTGCAATCGGAGGAGGAGAAGAGGAGTTGAAGTTGAAAATAAATGAAATGAAATGAAATGAATGTAGGTTGACATTGGTTTTATCTGTCACACAGTTATTAATCAGTAGGTAATACAACCTCATTAGCTACCGATTGTTGAGTACCCCAAAATCGGTAGAGGGGGTTACTTATAACCTACCGATTATACAGTTGCCCCAAATTTTGTTTTTGACGAAATCACCAATTTTTCGAATTTGGGAACTAGAATAATCGGTAGTTAATATGACTTCCGATTATAAAGTTGCCACAAATTTCTTCCTTGACGAAATTACCAATTTGGGGAATTTAGGAGCTACTGTAATCGGTAGTCTAGTGAGGTTCTTGTTCCTACCGATTGTTATAGAAGCCAGATACGAGTTTGGCACAAAATCGATATTAATCGGTAGTATAATATCGTTAGTAAGCTTCCGATTACTTTATAATAATCGGGCAAAAAATAGCTTCCGATTATGTAAGGGCATTAACGTATTCTCCGCGTTTTTGGACATCCCTTAACGGTGTATATGGGTTAGGAATAAAAAAGTCGCACCTAATTCTTCTGGGGTCGCCCCTAAAAATGCCGGTTTTTTTTATACTTCATTTTCTTCTCTGTATAGAGAATCTAAAAATTAGTTCCTTTCCACACCAATCACTTAACACTAGAAATTTCAATCGAAAGTTAAAACTGGTCATGTGGATGGATTGGACCCGGATGGTGCTAAATCCGCATCCACCATCCGTTGCTCACCCCTAATTTAATAACTCTGAGTCCAAATTAAATCCGCATTGAACAAGTAAACCAGTAAAGTTTGGCAGATATTGACACTATGACATTTAATCTGCTTTAGATGCCTAAATTACCCCTATAACCACCGTAGTTGAAGTCATGTACCACGGGGTCTTATATGCCATTTCATCAATTTTCAAAAAAATCTTTGACCAGCAAATCGGGGAAGAATCGGTTTAATGAGAGAAAATCTCCACCTCCTCGTCATCACCACCACTTAACGGTACACAAATTCAAATCAGAATTTCAAAATTTCTATCCGTTATGATTAGATTTCTATAAAACCAGAGTAAAGTTAAACCCTTGTCCTCCTCACATCTCATTCCTTCCTTCACCAAAACAAACCCTAATCATCTCTCTCTCTCAATCTCTGTAGATCTTCAATCTCAATCTCTCTAATGGCGGAAACAGCAGTAGAAACCTTCACTGAATCGAACATCAATGTCGCTAAATCAAAGAAGAAAGTAGCAAGTAAGAAGGCGTTGAAACCAAAGAAAGTATCTGATAATGAAGCTAATATCTTAGCAGGAATTGCTGCTTCACCATTATCAGGATCTGTTCTCGGTAAAGAAAATGAAGAAACCCTTTTGCTTTCAGGAAAGAAAATCAAGAAAGCTTCTTCAAAAGTTAAGAGTAGTACTGAGAAATCATTTGAGAAAGAGTTGGAAATATTGAAAGCAAAGTTTGATCAGATGAAGCTGGAAAAGGAGAAAACTGAAGAGATCTTGAAAGATCGTGATGAGATGTTGAAATTGAAAGAAGAGGAGTTGGAGATTAAAGGGAAAGAACAGCATAAACTTCAAGTTGAGTTGAAGAAGTTGCAGAAACTCAAGGAATTTAATCCTACTGTGGTATGTTTTTCTTCATCTCTGGTTTTTAAATTTTAGGGTTCATAATTTTTTGATAAAGGGTTTCCATTTCTTGATAGAATTGATGAAATAGAGTTTTTGATTATGGGTTTTGATTTCTAGATAAAGGGTTTTCGTCTATTGATCTTGAATTGCCGAAATAGAGTTTTTATTTATTTAGGGTTTCGATTTCTTGATTTTGATTTCTTCTGGATTTAGGGTTTGACTAATTGATTTAAATTTCTGAATTAAGGGTTTTGATTTCTTGATCTTAGATTTCTGAATCTAGGTTTTGATTTTGATTTGGGGATTATTTGTGTGTGCAGAGTCTTCCACTGGTTCAATCTCTAAGAGAGAAAGAAGCAGAAAAGAATGAAAAGAACAAGAAGAAGAAGAAGAACCCAGAGATGAAGAAACCATCATCAGCTTATGTTTTATGGTGTAAAGATCAATGGGCTGAGGTCAAAAAAGAGAACCCAGATGCAGAATTCAAAGAAATATCAAACATATTAGGATCCAAATGGAAGAATGTAACTGAAGAAGAAAAGAAACCCTATGAAGAGAAATACCATGCTGATAGAGAAGCTTATTTGCAGATTGTTGGCAAAGAGAAGCGCGAGAACGAGGCTATGAAGCTACTCGAAGAAGATCAGAAACAGAAAACTGCAATGGAATTGCTTGAACAGTATCTCCAGTTCAAGCAAGAAGGTGCAGCAGAAGCCAAGGATGGCAAGAAAAAGAAGTAATGTGCATACTTGTGTAGGCATTTTGGGAGATTTTTTCGATTCGATTGCGAATTGAATTGATTTTAATCTTGTTTGTGTGGATTTGCAGGAAGGAGCAGGATCCATTGAAGCCAAAAAGGCCATTGACAGCATTCTTCTTGTTCTCTAAAGAAGTGAGGGCTAATCATGCTGATAACAAGAATGTTGTGGAGGTGTCTAAGATTGCAGGAGAGGAATGGAAGAAAATGAGTGAGGAACAGAAGAAGCCTTTTGAAGATATTGTGAAGAAACAAAAGGAGGAGTACCTGCATGAAATGGAGCTTTACAATCAGAAGAAGACAGAAGAAGCTGAAATTTTGAGGTTGGAAGAGGATGAACAGATGAAAATTCATAAGCAGGAAGCTTTACAGATGCTTAAGAAGAAGGAGAAGACTGAAAACATAATCAAGGTTTGTTTGATTACTCATTCGCTTATCGAAATTTGTGAATTGTTGTTGAATTTGAGTCTAATGCAATCTGTAATTGCAGAAAACAAAGGAGACCCAACAGAAGAAGAAGAAGCTAAAGGGTGAAACCAGTGTAGTAGACCCTAACAAGCCAAAGAGGCCTGCTTCATCATTCATTCTATTCAGGTGAATTTCGTTTTTCGAACTTACTAGTTTCGATTTAGATGTTGTGCCATATGTGAGTTGGGGTTTCAAATGGTTTTGATTTTTGGCAATGCAGCAAAGAGGCAAGGAAGAACTTGGTCCAGGACAGGGAAGGCATAAGCAATGTGACTATTAATGCATTGATTTCAGTGAAATGGAAGGAAATGGCTGAAGAAGATAAGAAGATTTGGAATGACCAAGCTGCAGAGGCCATGGAAGCATACAAAAAGGAATTGGAAGAATATAACAAGTCTGTTGCAGCAGCTAACAGTTCACAGGCTTGAGGAGCAAAAATTCAGACCCATGTTCAAGTTGTTTTAGTTGAACAGTTGGAGAGAAGTTTTGTGCAAGTTAAATTTTTATGTTTTCGGCGAATGTCTTTAGGGTTTCATTCAATTGTTTGCACCTGAACTTTAGATTTCAATGTTGCGAGACTTAATTGAAGTTGTCAATTGAATAAAAGGCTATTATTACATTTGCAGTGTCATTTGTTTCATTCTTTGCCAAGAACTGCATCTTTGATGGCTTCTGCTTTATCTTTAGCAGCTTCAAATGCACCGTCCACATTTTCTTTGGCTTTCTCTCCTGCATCTACTATACCGGCTTTAATTTTCTCCGCTTCAGCTTTAGCATCGGCTTCTAATTCGGTTTTTTTCGCACTGGTTTCATCAAAATCTCTTGTGGCTTTTGCTTTTGCATCATCAGACAATTCTGTTGCTTTTGCAATGCCCTCATCTATTTTGTCCGCTGCTTGTCCAGCTGCTGAAGGTTCTGCTCTGCACTTCATTTCTTTAGCTGCTATCTTTCTAACCTGTAATCATAAAGAACAAAAACAATTAGAATAGGAGAATTGAGAAGTCAGGAATCAAGAATGTGCGTAGGAGGAAGTTGGTTTTACTAACATTGAAATTTGAGGGGAAGCTAACTCTAGAGACTTTGCCAGATGATACTGACGAGGTTTGAGGGAATGAACCGGAGATGTTCATTATTGCGGAGATGTTCATTACGGCAGCACTCTTTGCAAAACTGATTGTTGCCATTGTAGGTTACTTAAAATGTGCTGAGCTTTTGCTTTTTCTTCTTTCTTTTGAGTTTATGAGTTGTTATCAAAGAGTATCGCTGCGGTTTAAATAGGACAGTGAAGATCAAAAATGGGTGTTTGTACTGAGCAAAGAAATTGAGGATGATATTTTTTCAACTTCTACTGCCCGACATAAAGATTTTTTTGGGCCACAATCACGTGTGCAGCTGAAATTGGCTCTGGCCTATGGGGAGTCAGTACATTTGTCGACCTGTTTATTACCTTTACCGACCTGTTTTTGGAGGATATTTTTGTTACCATTTGTCGACCTATTTTTTGGCTTATCTATTTAGTCTCTTTCTGATGCAGAGTTGTTGCAAACACCTCTGCTTGCTCCAACTAGTATGGTTTTTGCTGCCACAGAAGTTCCACTTTCTGTTTAAGTTCAGTCCCAAACCTGCAAGGTGCATTTTGCAATCTGTTAACTAGAAAGAATCATGAACCACACCAAAGAGCATTCATGTATTCTGCAGTATAAACATACCACATACAGAGAAGAACGGAGATTTTGCAGCCATAAATGGTTTTGAGTGGTGTTTTGCTGATCCAATTACATCCCAGTAAGTTATTTATTTCAACTAAGGTCCACGGACCAAATACAACAAGCTAGGAAAACATTGAAAATGCTGAATCTCTCTTGCTCCCTAATATCATCTTATCTCTTGACTTTGCATCTACTTGGAGGAGGAGGACGACGAGTCTTCTTTCTTCTGCTCCTTGACAAATGGATTCTGCAAATTACAAAAGAGAGAGAGAGGTAAGTTTGAGTTTGATAATATCAGAGATTCAATAGTTATTATAGAGCACAACTAGATTAACAGGGGTAGTTTGCGAAAGTCACAAACAAGCTAGGAACAAGTTCTCCCCGACAAGGATGCTGACAATGGCCACCAATATGCTCAAGTCAAATATCATGCCAAGGTAAATTGTTCGTTCAAGTTTCTCAACCAATATGTAAAAATGGCTAGTAATATTCTCCTAATTCCAAAGCAGAAAGCACGTAAAAATGGAAAATTACAAGACAAGCACAAATTGAGGACTGGAGATAGAAGTGAATGAATGAGACATGTTAATGGTTAAACTAGACCAGATGGACGCAGCACTGGAACCTGGGACTTATCCCAGATGAATGCAGCATAGGTATTATGTCTGGTCGGGAAAATCAAGGGACTTATCCCGTGGATTCCTTCGAAAAGGATGAATATGCATCCCCCGTGACTAACCAGAACAGTTGTGGCCGGTATAATATATTCATTAATGAAAAGACCTATGTATCATAAAAGTATTTTGTTAATACTAAAATCTATTTATCCACTAAAATCTACTTATGCACGTCTAAAATACCAAAGACTAACCATGCTACAATTTAGCAGGACAAAATGAGGGCCACAGCTTAAATACCACAAACTTTGGGTGTCTGTCTTGTATTTTTATCCAAGTGGTCACTTGGTTTTTATCATTGTATTGAAGTCTTCTAGTGTCATTAGGTTCTCTGTGGTGGCTAAATGAAAAAAAGAAATGGAGTGTCATGACTATTGATGCAGAATGCAGGTGACATATACGCAAGGCGTGCCAAGAGAATGGAATGCATGCATTACTTCAAATCTTAGGATGTTACGCTCTATCCAATGCTTGAAATTACTTCTAAAGAGGATTGAAAAAAAAAAAATATCTTCCAAATGGAATTTATCCTACGATATGCCAAATCTACTTAGCAGTAGTGGATTAGCCACCTTCTAAATGAACAAATGTTCTACATGGATTGAATAAAGTAACACGATTAAGAAATAAACTAAGTTGGTTAGAAATCTATCTTCCATTAACACGATTAAAAGTTCAAGTCCTTCTACATAACAATATGCCTCCTTGACAACTAGTCAGAAAAATGGATGACACCATAACCTTCAAGAGACTTCAAAAAATAGCTTAAGGACCACATAAAACTTATATATGAGTCAATCTATTAGCAGCGGGGACTAAGAAATGCGATCACAACCATATAACAGGATTAGTTTGGAAAAGTTATATGCACAGGCTAGGAACAGAAGTGTTCCCTGACATAGATGCGAAAATGGCCACTTTAATGCTCAAAGTGATCAATACCAATGGTTATTACTAGACCAAAGCTAGAGTAAAAAAAAATCAGCATATCAGGAAGGTCAAGTAGTGCTCTAATAACACTGTCCGTTCAAGTTTCTTAACCAATATGCGGAAAATGGCTAGTTACATTAATTCTCCAAAATTCATAGCAGAAAAAGCACAAATAAAATAGAAAATTACAAGACAAGCAAAAATTGAGGACTGGAAATATAGAAGAGGCTCTAAAATCTGAAACAGAAGAGTGCAGCATAAGTATCATGTCTGGTAGGGAAAATAAAGGACTTATCCCATAGCTTCCTAATTTTTTTATCGCACACTTCCTGCCAATTTGAGAGAGACTGTCCAAGCTTTCACATTGTTATTAACCCATCCTTTTATTCCCCTAGATGTCACCACTCAAATCAATCGATTTCCTAGATGAAAGAGGGAGTCTCTAAGGTTTGGTATCTGTCAATTTAATTGTCCTCCTCCCATCTCACATTCTTTCTCCACCATCACCTTGAGAAGAACAGATACCAGCTGGGGCAAAAATGAGTCATAATCTAAACCTAACATGCATTTTTCAGTTCTCACTAGTTTTCAATCACTTGCACAATCCTAATCCAGGTGAAATATGATTTTCACGACGATCATTCCCACTTCTTAGTATTGTGTACGAAAATCTAATCTACAATCCATCATACTAAAATCTTATCAACAGATTAAAAAAAAAAATCACTTAATTCAGCAGAATCCAAATTCATCAATTAAGCAAATCAATTCAGATCCTTAGTCATGTTTATTCCCTAATCTAAGACAAAATTAGATGATTATCTCGTCAAAATCTTAGATATAATCTAAGAATCCTGAAACCCTAGGAATTAGGTTGTATTATTATTTTTATTTAGGGGGATGAAGAAGATGAAACTTACTGGAAGAACGAAACTAGCAACGACGACGGCGGCGACGACACCTCCGATGATTGCAGGTGGCCCTGTCAACAAACTCCATCTTCTGTAAATCATCTTCTCTATTTTTTTCTTCCCGGAATCGATGGAAAGTGGTGGTGCCGAAGATTCTTTTTCTTTCTGAAAGAGAGAGCTAGTGATGTGGTTAATGTTGTTGTTAGTTCGGGCCATGGGCTTTTATTAGACGATCCATATGGTACATGGACAAAAATGGCCCGTTCGGTTCAACAAGTGCCACTGCTGTCTGCTCTAATGGTAATGGTGCCTTAAGACTAAGTCTTATGGGGTGCTAGTCTAGCACCTAGATTAGCATTCAGAAATACCTACTAAGTCTTATGGGAGTGCTAATCTAGCAGCTAGATTAGCAGTCCACGTCAGCCAAGCGCTGAACCATTCCGCGCCCAGCGTTGAACCATTGGTAGCTTCAAATCTCGGTGATCGGATCAAAAATAAACCCCTCAGTATTGAACCATTCCGCGAAAAGGTATTTTTCAATATTTGAACCATTGCGTAACTATCTAGCATGCTACTTCACATGCTAGCTACTGCTAGGAGAGAGAACTAGTGTTAACTTTTTTGCTACGCTTTTTTTTTGAATTGCAACACTTAAGTGCTAATCTAGCACCTCCAATCTAGCCCATAAGACTTAGTCGAAACTAGAGGATGGTGCCTTGACTAGAGGTGTCGTCAACCATGACTAGAAATACCGGAATCAAACTGATTGTGATTCTATAATTTGAAATTAGACCTGTTAGCAATTTAGCTTCTGAGGTAGAATTGCTCGGAACTGATAAGCTTTTGAATCACATCAAATTACAAGTATTTAGAAACACTATATCTAAATTATTTCTGAGCTCTAACCAATGTGTTCGCTCTTATAAGTGAATGTCTTACCACTGTGCTTGCTCTCGCACGTTAACGTGAATTTCTTAGTAGAAGTTTTAATTTTACCTATGAATTCTCAGGGGTAAGTGTGCATATTTAAATGGTTGCAAACATCTATTGGCACCTAAAATGGCTTGTCAAGTGATGAACAAAAAAATAATAGGTGTTTAGCAGTACTTTCTACACATTAGACTCTTTAAGAGCAACTGCAGTGGTGCGACCATAACCAAAGAGCAAAGAGCAAAAAAAAAACTAAAATTTGGGTTTAGTCCGTGTTGCAACGCAGTGGAGGGAGACTAAAATTTGGTCAGGCGCAACTTTGAGTTACGCCCCAATCAGGCGCAACTTTGAGTTACGCCCCAATCAGGCGCAACTCCAAATCTCGTCCCATTTATTTTTTTGTTATTTTTTTTTTTTTATTATTGTTGGGGCGCAACTCAAAGTTGCGCCCAATTTGTTTTTTTCTTTTAATTGTTGTTGGGGCGCAACTCAAAGTTGCGCCCAATTTTTTTGTTTTTTTTATTATTGTTGGGGCGCAACTCAAAGTTGCGCCCCATTTTTTTTTTTTTTTTTTTAATCGTTGGGGCGCAACTTTGAGTTACGCCCCATCAAAGCAACTCAATTTACGCCCGACTAAAGACCAGGACTAAAGACTAAATATGGTCTGGGTTTTGGTTATAGTCCGGTCTTTGGTCTTTACTCCGTCTCCACTGCGTCTGTTTTTTACCAAAAAATTTGGTTATACTCCACGACTGTGGATGCTCTAAGAGACAGAAAAAGATTAAAGAGAAAAACTAAAAACGTGTTGTAGTACATCTTTGGTAAACAACAAACTTTCTTTTACAAATTGAAGAAACATAAGCTTAGGTTGTTGTGTACAGTTTGAAAGAAGTGCACGCCAAAAAGAACTCCAAAACAAGGATAGAAGCAAACTTAATGTGGTAATGCAAGCAATGTTGCCTTATGTGAGCCTTAACTGTCTTATAGTCACTTTAGCCAGTTGTGGTCCATGCTAAGTTGGCTTACTATTGTCTCATTTCACTTGAGAAAAAATCACAAGAGAAGAGATCAAGAAGATTTGAGATAAAGATGTAAAACCAACCAACCAACAACAAGACTAAAACCTATTTTTTTTCGGGCGTTAAACGTAGTGAAACTACATTATTTTTTTCGTATTTAAAATCTCAGACTTTAATTCTGTTAGCTTATGAACTCTACGTAAGACATATTTTTATTTTATATGCGTATCATTTTTCTATGAGGATCGAGACTGAGAAAAGAAAACAACAACAAAGGTTCAGAGGTTTTTTCTTTTTGATAAATAAAAGTGAAGGGATTATATTAAACTAAGCAAAATGCAATCTAAAACACACATAAAAGAACTTGATGTAATTGGAAAATGAACTTTCGGTACAAAGTTAGATTCGTAAATAATGTAGGGAATATTGGGGATATGCCCCAAAATCGACTTAAAAGAATATTTCTACATTGGAAATATCTTGTTGGGCCATGTGAAATCTTTGGCTAATTTAGAATATGGCTAAACATGTTGGTTACATATATTGGGGTCCTTTCATATTCCCTCTTCCTTGATGGACGGTCGAGATTAAATGACAAAACTAAATCCTATGAACCTTGGTCCTCCTTCTACCTATAAAAGGAACTCTATAACCATCATAATAGAGTTTATGAATTTTCTATTATTCCATTACACAAAAAAAAGAAAAAGAAGGTCAAGAAGGAGAAACTAAGAGTTTCTCAAGGTATTCTATTTTACGGGTGTTCTTGCTGGACATTTTGGATTCAACCAAATGGCTTCAGGTATCCTTCCTAACACAACTATGCTTATGATGTGATTATCATGATTGTTCAAAGATCCTTTAAATATAAAAATAATTCTTATCATTGTCATCTTGGAGATATGCCTAGGATTTCAATTTTGGGGAATATGCCCAGTAGTCAAAATTTCATCCAAAACCGTTAAGTAGTCAATATTCGCACACACTTGGGATCACATATGAGAATTAAAAGACAGATATACGATATATTAACACCTTTACAAGGTTCATGAACATATTTAGACGAAAAAATCTCGAAAAAATTAGAGAGAAAGTTCAAACACATTCATGATAAATAGTCTATTTAATGGTTCCTTGACGGAAACCGTTACTTTGGGACATATTCCCCAAAACTGGAATCCTGGGGCATATCCCCAAGATGACAGTCGATTTTGGAGCATATTCCCCATTTTCCCAATAATGTACCCCATAAGTTATATCACAAATTTATTGCATAATTGTGGCCAAGAAGATATGTGCTCGTTTAGTGAAAACCAATCGTCACACACTGATATCATAGATCTGATCTCGAAATCTTTCTGCTTCAATACAAAAGCTACAAGGAATTCAAAGAAAACAAGTCGAGTTTTTATGAGAGTACTGTCTTTAGCATAATTATTTTTTAAAGGCTCTTCTTGCTTATGTTATTACTAGGAGTATTTCATATCAATTTAGGCACTGAGCTTTATTTTTGAACATTTAAAGGAAAAATATTTGGGGTCAATTCTTTGTTACCTAGTTGGTCTGTTCCTTCTAGTTTTTCTGGATTGCCAGGGTTATTAGTGAGGAGATGTAAACTTTTACTGTTTCTGCTTTCGGTTGGTTTAGGAGATGTTTGTGGTTTTTAAATTGTAACGTAATCCTCTTCATCGTTTGTGGATGTTGTTATGCGCCAATCCGTAAGCTTTTTCAATAAACTTATATTATCTGATGAAACAACAACAACAACAAAAAAAGGGCAAAATATTTGAGGGCGGGGTTTGAAAAAATTCACGATTGGGGATATTGAAACTAATGGAGGGATATAAATTACTTCACCCAACCAATAGTGTCTGCTAAGGGGTGATTTTTGGGTATAAAAATACTAAAATAACCTTCCCTCAAAATAAAAATCAAAAAACTTAAAATCAAAAAACAAAATCATACCCCCATTTTCATCTTCACCTCTTATTAATCTCCTTTAGGGTTAGGGCTTTGAAACCTAAATATTCCCCACTCCCTTCAAATTCTAAATTTTCCGCACTCCCTTTCAAATTCTCTACTCCTTCTCTGCCGGCTCCTCACTTTGAAATCGATTTTTTTTTTTTTACATTCGGAAGTGATGAAGAAAATGTCGGTAGTGATGAAGACCATGCCGAAAATGATGAAGACCATGCCGGAAATGATGAATATCATGCCGGAAGTGATGAAAACCATGCCGGTTGTTTGTGGGTGAAAACTGCTTCTGCTGGTTTTGATAATTTTGGGTGTGTGGATGAGAAACAAATCTAAACCCTAAACAATGCACTGCACGGGAGTACTTTTGATTCGAGAAATCAATTTGTACAATCCTGGCCTAAACCAAGAAATGTCCGTTCTAGGCTTGCTTCGGTCACAAAGTGAAGGAGAAGGGTTGGTCTTAGGGAGGGAAGCGAAGAAAGTGTTGAGACCAGAATGGTTAATTCTGAAGATGTGGCTTGTTTAATGACCTGTATCAGAAAGTGGAACTGGCTTGCAGAGTAAAAAGCTATCAGTTCTTGGTGATTTCTGGATACTATGTTGCTGCCGACCAAAAACTTTTTGTTTCGTGGTAAATAGGTGAAACCTATTTATACAAGTCATATTGAAACGTACCAGGGTCTCGTAGGAAATGGAAACGATTGAGTTGTGGAAGAATAGAGTAACGTGTAACCGTCAGGCATTATGCTTCTATGATGAAGGAAGTGAATTAGTTTACACCGTTACTTTCATCACCACTAATTATCCCACTTCATGACACTTTCTTATAACGGGCGTATTGCACGCCGCATACGCCTGTAAATCGCATGGACCAATACCCCGATGAGTATCCCCAATTTGTGACATGTTTGATGTCTCGAGTGTTTTCGTGGAAAATATGTTAGCAGGTTGCTATGTGTGGCAAGTCAAAGTCAAGAGACTTGCCATAGGAAAATAGCGTGTGATGTTATTAGGCTTGCCCTGGACGGCCGCCTAAACCTTACCACAAGTCCGTCAGTTTATTGGCGAACTTGAATGGCTAAGATTGCATCTCGTGGAGAAGGGTAGTCGTTGATTATAACTACCTTCTATTGGCGTCTGGTAATGTCACAGTGGCGTTTTTTGGCGTACACCAGTGGCATTGCAGCATGACTGGCATACCTCGTGCATGCCAGTGGCACGGTGGTATAAGTGGCGTCTGGCGTAGCCATGGACACTAGCTGGTTGCCTGGAACTTGCCGCAAGTCTGTCAGTTCAGTGGAGAACTTGGATGGCTGAGATTGCATCTCATGAGGAAGGGTAGCCGTTGATTATGGCCATATCTTTGTTGTGTAGCAAAGTGGCGCCATCACAATAGTGGTGCCTGGCGTAGCCGTGGCATTGCGGCATGCTAGTAGCGTAGCCGTGGCAGATGTTTTGGCATATTGGTGTTAGACCCAAATATGGCTCTGGCAACATTGGACCTGTTGCCACATCGATCTCAACGCTCTGGGAAACATTATTTGGCTTGGTTGGCGTAGCAATTTTGCCCAAATTAGGGTTTGGCATGTTGAAATCCTAATTAGTGTGTGGGCAAGGCTTGGATTTGGCGTCGTGGCCAAGGCTAGGATTTGGCGTCGTGGCCAAAGTTAGAGCTTGGCGGCGTGGCCAAGGCTAGGTTTTGGCGTCGTGGCCAAAGTTAGAGCTTGGCGGCATGGCCAAGGCTAGGTTTTGGCGTCGTGGCCAAAGTTAGAGCTTGGCGGCATGGCCAAGTTTAAGTTTTGGCGTTATGGCCAAGTTTAGAGCTTGGAGGCATGTTACTACGGCAGAGTGACATGTTGGCATGCCGATTAATATGTTGTTGTGGCATGACGCGTTTGGCTTGCCAGTTAGTATGGTGGCGCGGCAGGGTGCGTTTGGCCTTTAATGTATGGTGACTGGTTTAGAGCGACTTGATTGGTCAAGAAAGGGGCCAGCCAAACATGACGCGCGGCCTCACCTCTAGTGCTCATGGAGCATTTAATGTGACCTAATTGGTTGGTATGAAGGAGATGGGCCGGCCAAGCATGGGCTTGGATACACTTCTGGTGTGAGTGTGGCGGCTTTAAAGCGACCTGATTTGTTGATGAAAAATGGGGCCAGCAAGTATGGGCCCAGCCACAACTTATGTGCGCGCGGCGAGTTTAAGGCGCCCGGATTGGTCTAGGGAAATAGGGCCGGTAAGTATGGGCCCAGCCACAACTCATGGGAGTGTGGCAGTTTTAAAGACCTGATTGGTCGACAAAGGAGTAAGGGCCGGTTGGGTAGCATGGGGCGTGGACAAGTGGCGTCGGCTGGCCTATGGCATGGCCACGCTTCCTCTCATTGTTGCTCCTTTTCCACGACTCCTTTATTCTTTGATTTCTGATTTTGGGTAAGACTTTGCACCTACTAATCCATGGCGGATTGTTGCTTACATGCATCAGTCTGGATAAACTTCATGTGAACATATTGAGTTGTTCAATAAATACGCCTGTGGAGAGGTTGAACAATCATCACTTTACATGACTCCGTTTCTTTGAAAAGTGACGGAAAATTAAATCTGAGGTTTTACAATTTTACCCCTGAACTAAAAACCACCATCAACACCGGTATAGATGAAGACCATGCCGGTAATGATGAAGACCATGTCGGAAATAATTTTTTTTTACATCGCCGGAAGTGATGAAGACCATGACAAAATTGATTAAGACCATCTTAGGAAAATAGTGTCGGCATGCTTGGTAACTAACAATCAATGTCGTAATTAAGTGTCGGCATGCTCGATAGAAATCTATCAATGCATGTAGCCAAGTGGAAAAAAAATCAATTTACGGATACTTTACATCATGTGTCGGCAAAGAGATTTAAGCAACATACCATGCCTAGAAAGTAGCGATCTTGGCATGCTCGAGAATTAACATGATCGTGCCGTGAGTGGACTAAAAACCAGGAAAAAAAATCAAAACGGAATAGGTCGAACACGGTTTGGGAGGGCTATGCCCCCCGGACCCTGGATAGCGGTAGGTAAAAAACAACTTTGTACAGAAGCATAGTTTTTGGGTTGAATACTATGTCGGCTTGAATTTCAAAATGGGAGTTAAGCTAGGTGCCGACATGGGCGTGGTATGAATACCATACCGGTACAAATGGTTCCGGCATTGTATTCATACCATGTCCATGCCGGCACCGAGCTTTTTCAAATACAAAAATGGTGGATTCAAAGAAAAAAAATCAAAATTTCAACCTCTTAGCAGCAATTCTCTCTTCATAATCATCCTCCAATTTCACCAAAAAAAGCTCCCTCTCAAATACTTGGTCCCTCCTTCTACTCTCACTTCACTCACCCAAATACAAATAAAAATACACACTAATCATTTAACAAATACTTAAGATTTTTCCTAATTATAATTAAACGCTGAACCTGATTAGTGAGGGGTAGTTTAGAAATTATATAAAATATATTTAGATAAGGGGTGATCCTGATTTGATATTTAAATCTAGGTTTTATCTTTTTCCACTATCCCCCAATTAGTTTCAATATCCCCAATCGTGAGTTCTTTGAAAATCAATTAAAAGAATCAGATACCTGATCACTTGAGTTATTACATTCTGGTAAGCAAATTTTGATTAGAAAAAGAACCAGCATAACCAAAATGATAAGCGTAATCTTCCATTTAAATTTAAAATACAATAAAAGTGATAAGAAAAATGAAAAGTTCTTACTCATCATGCTACTTTTTCATCTCAGCGTACTCTTTCCCAATCCGAGTGCAACGACTTGAGGTCTTGAACAAAGCTTTTGGCACTACCACCAGTTAAAAAAAAAAAAAAAAAAAAATCTTATCCCATATCCATGAGGCACTATTTCGGAAAAGTGAATAGTTTAAGGAACTTGATTCCCAATTTGGCCGGTCCTGAATTTTGTAACTTAGATTCCATTAGATGTTTCCAGGTGTCGATACATGCTAACCTCGCATTATTATCACCGATTTAATCTGAAAGTCTTCTTGCATCAATATAACGAGATTGATACAATGGTGCAAAATTCCCAAATCCATATAAAGCAGAACTATGGTAACCACATGATATACCGAATTGGTACACCCTCGTATAAATTAATACCCCTTAACAATACTGTAATATAAAGCTAGAAAATTCAAAAAAGAATAAGAAGGTGGTGTTTGAAGAAAAAAAAAGAAGCTTCTTTATTCTACATGCAAAAAATAGCATAATCAAATGGTAAGCATGATCTTCCATCAAATAAGAATAAAAATGATGAGCGAAAAGGTCTTGATATTATCACGCTAATTTCACGTTAACGACTTAACGTAGTCTTTCTCAATCTGAAAAACGAAAAATTGAGCAAATAATTATACTGAGACTGTCATTAATTAGTTAAAAGGTTCTTTTCGACGTCGTTGTGAATAAGTAAATGTTATCTATAGTGAAGTTTGAGAATGAAGTTGATTTTATGCTTTCCGAGTTACTCCTCTAGATGCCTCCATGTGGCTCGTATAATTCACCCTTGCAATAATAAAATTACAAATTTGGTTCTAAATTATTTTTTAATGCTATAAATAATTTGAAAAAAAAAAAAAGAAATTTAATGTTCAAAGTAGGAAATTTGGTTGTCATCTTCTTTTCCTTTTTTGAAAGCAGCTTATTTCTTTAAAAATTTTATAGCATGAAAAAAGAGTTCAGAATCAAATTTATGTTATTGTGAGGTTCAATGTGGAGCAATTAAAGCCATGCTAATCCATTACTAGATTCCTTATCAAAATCTAAGTTATTCTGATAAAAGAGTCAGATACATGATCAACTGAGTTATTCCAAATTGGTAAGCAAATTTTGATAAGAATAAGAAGAAGAAAAAAAAAGAACATAACCAAAATGATAAGCGTAATCTTCCATTTAAAATACAAAAAAAGTGTCGATGTCATTGTATTACAGTGGTAAAGTCAGTGGGTGATAATACTAGTGACCTGAGTTCGATACTCGCCAATATCAAATTCTTTATCGATCCAAAAAAAAAAAAAAAATACAATAAAAGCGATAAAATGAAAGCTCTTACACAGTCTTACTCATCATGCTACTATACTATTTCATTTCAACATAGTCTTTCTCAATCCGAGTGCAATGGCTTGAAGTCTCGAACAAAGCTTTTGGCACTACCACAGTACCACCAGTAAAAAAATTCTTCTCTCATACCCATAAGGCACTATTTCGGTAAAGTGAGTAGTTTAAGAACTTGATTCCAAACTTAGCCGGCCCTGATTATTGTACTTTGATTCCATTATATGTTTCGGCGTGCCAATATATGTTAACCTCGCATTAATATCACAGACTTAATTTTAAATCTTCTTGTATCAATATAACGAGATAGTGCAAAATTCCCAAATCCATACAATCATAATCACATGATATACTGAATTGTGGTACAACCTCGTATAAATTAATACCCAAATAACAATACTGAAATATAAAGCTAGACAAAAAAAAAAAAATAAATAAATAAATTGGTGTTTGGAGAAGAAAAAGAAGTTTTCGTTCTACAGTGGCAAAAAATAACATAATCAGATGATAAGCATGATCTTCCATCAAGTAAAAATAAAAATGATAAGCCAAAAGGTTTCGAGTATCACGCTAATTTCATTTTAACGTAGTCTTTTTCAATCTGAAAATGACAATTTGAGCAAAAGAGTTCTACCTACTACTCCCTCCGTTCCTCAATAATAGGCTGGTTTCTATAAATAGATGTTTCAAAAAAAAAAAAATCTAGTTTCCTAATTGGAAAGTCAAATGTTACTTTAATTTTCTGGGACCACTAGTCTGATGACAAGTGTCATGTGGACCATTTCACTTTACTTCTTTTGCTGACAAGTGTCATGGGGACCATTTCACTTCACTTCTTTTATTGACAAGTGTCATGAGGACCACTTTCAATGATTAGTTCTTTTAATTTCCTTAATTTTCTCTAAAAACAAAACCAGCCTATTAATTAGGAACGGAGGGAGTATCAGTTAAAAGGTATTTTTCAACATCATTTTGGATAAGTGCAAGTTATCGAGAGTAAATGGTGAAAATGAAATTGATTTATGCTTTCTGAATAACTCCTCTCGATGTTTCCACGTGGCTCGCATAATTTTCCCTTGCAATACTACCATAAATTTGATTTTCAAAATATTTTTCATGCTACAAAGAATTAAAAAAAAATGATTTTTTCTTTAATGGTTTATAACAGTGGTTTTGGGCTATATCCTTAACTCTTGTAAGGAGTTATTTCTTGCAATTACCGGGTTCGAACCCAACCTCCTTTGAAGTGTTCAAAGGAGGAACTTTGGTTCCTAACTTCTTTTCCTTCTTTGAAGGCTAACTTCAATTCCTTAAATTGTTTGTAGCATGAAAGCAGATTTCAGAACCATATTTATGAGGGTTAATGTGGGGCAATCAAAGCTAAGCTAATCCATCACTGGATTCTTTATCAAAGTCTAAGTTATTTTCATCTAATTATCAATGAGTTAATATTAGTTAAAAGGTTTCGAGTATCACGCTAATTTCATTTTAACATAATCTTTCTCAATCTGAAAACGACAATTTGAGCAAAGAGTTCTACCTACTATTAGTTAAAAGGTATTTTTCAACATCATTTTGGATAAGTGTAAGTTATCTAGAGTAAATGGTGAAAATGAAATTGATTTATGCCTTCTGAATAACTCCTCTGGATGTTTCCACATGGCTCACATAATTTTCCCTTGCAATACTACCATAAATTTGATTTTCCAAATATTTTTCATGCTACAAAGAATTCAAAAAAAAAAAATGATTTTTTTAAATAGTTTATAACAGTGGTTTTGGGTTATTTCATTAACTCCTTGTAAGGAGTTATTTCTTGTAATTACCGGGTTCGAACCCAACCACCTTTCAAGTGTTCAAAGGAGGAATTTTGGTTCCTAACTTTTTTTTCCTTCTTTGAAGGCTAACTTCTATTCCTTAAATTGTTTGCAGCATGAAAGGAGATTTCAGAACCATATTTATGAGGGTCGATGTGGGGCAATCAAAGCCAAGATAATCCATCACTGGATTCTTTAGACTTGTCTAAGTTATTTTCATCTAATTGTCAATGAGTTAATATTCTAATATTATGCCCAAACCTTGAGTTATGAAAATTTTGATTAATAGATGTCCCCTTTAGCATAATTAAGGGCTCTTGCTTATCATGTTACTATTTTATTTTAACATAAGCCTTATATTTTATATATTTAACATGTGAAAGCATATGAGAAAACGATTGTATTTTTTTTTGATTCAAAATGGTTTTTCATTGATTAAATATGGTGATTACAGGTAGTGAAATCCTCCTTTCCCCAATCTAGGATATCTTGAGGAAAATTTTCAACATATTCAAAATCAAGACTAAAAGCCCTTGCTTTTTAGCTACATGTCTCTGCAAAGAATTCTTAAGCCTATGAACTGACTTACAAGAATAAAATTCATAAGTTTGTAAAAGAAACTTAATGTCAAAGATGGTTCCTTGATTTCTCCAATGAACATAAGAGGTTTGTTCATTTATTGACTTAACTACTGCTTCATTATCAGATTCAAAAACTACTTTGTGATAGCTTCCAACAATTGCCCATTCGACAGCTTGTTTCATGGCCAAACACTCTTTGTTCCACCTCCCAACGATTCTCTATCATTCCTCCATTGAAGAAACACCCTTTTGCTCCAAGACATTCACCTGCAAAGTTCCTTACTATTAGTCAGTTCCTCCTGTATAAGGTACCTTAACAAAAGATGCATCAACATTTATTTTCACATAATCCATAGCAGGAGGGATCTATCTGTGTATCTGAGCCTGTAAACTAACATTAACATCATTACTATTGTTAGTTTTACCAAAGTTGAGATAGTACTCAAAGATTGCAGTCTATTTGGTTTAGTCTTTTGAAAAACAACAGCACACCTGTCCTTCCAGATAGTCCATAGTGTTATCATAAGCAAATGAAGTTTATATTCTCTGTCAGAAGGAGATATACTACCTTGACAGGGACCTGTATCAAACCAGCTAATAATCCATTGTAACAAACCACCATGCACATTAAGAGCATTGCTAGTATTAATATTAACTCCTAGCCATAAGGTTTTAGCATAGGGACAATCTAAAAAAAGATGGTCAGTGGTTTCAAAAATGGCATTACAAATACTACAGTGTGTATCAATGTCCTTTTTGTATCTATAGATTTTATCTCTAGTAGGGACAATATCTCTAAGACACTTCCAAACCAGCTGAAGCTTAACCTTGTGAGGCACTCTACATCTCCAGAGGGATTTCCAAATATTGCTACTGATGTTTTGGGTGATCATAATACCAGAATCATAGTTACAAAGGACCTTATAGGCACTTTTAACTGAGAAGATACCCTTCCTGTCAGGCAACCAGATTAAGGTATCAGTGCCAGACATTGGAACCTGCATTGCCAAAATTTTAACAGCAGTATCATTAGAGAAAATGTCATTAATCAATTGCACATTCCAAGTTTTGGTGCCAGGTAAAAACAATTCATTAACACATTCTAAATTAGAGCCAATAATATAGTTTAAAGGTTCTGGTGGACTATCAAGCCCCACTACCCAATTATCATGCTAGATTTTCACTTTACTCCCACGTCAAACAACCCAAACACTGTTCTCTTTGATAATGGTGATGCATCTATAGATTTCTCTCTAGATCCAAGAGCTGTTGTCTTTGAGTTTATCTAGATGAAGAAAACTGTCATTCCTGAAATATTTTGCTTCTAGAATTTGGATCCATAATTCCTCCCCCTTAGAGCTAATTTTCCAAGCTAGTTTCATAATCAGAGCCTCATTGAACTTTTCTAAGTCTCTAAAACCTAACCCCCCTAATTCCTTGGGTTTATTGAGAGCAGGCCAAGACAAAAATTTAATCCCTTTGTGTTTATTATGTCCCCACCAAAAGTTCCTAGTAAGAGTATCTTGCTTGTCAATTATGGTCCTAGGAATCTTAAAGCATCCCATTTGATAAGAAGGAAGAGAATTAAGCATTGCATTTAAATAAAGTAGTTCTTCCTGCTAGATTTAAGAAGATACTAACCTAATTATTCAACCTAGCTTCAAAAGATTGAGCAATAGGTTCAAAGGGTCTGACCTTAGAATGCCCCAAGAGCAAGGGATCTCCCAAATAAGTTTCAGAATCAGTGACAATTTTCATATTCAGCTTCCTGGCTAAGTCCTCACAAGTACCTGGACTCAAGTTACCACTAAAATAAATACATGACTAAGCAAAATTCAAAGTTTGGCCTGAGATAGCACCAAAATTGTTCAAAACATTTAAAATATTACTAATGTTATTCACATCAGCCTTGGCAAAAGATAAGGATATCATCAAAAAGTGAGATGAGAAATTGATGGGGCTCTCTAAAGCAACTTTAATACCTGTAATTTCCTTATTAGATTCAGCAATGTTTAAACTTCTAGACAAATATTCCATAGCCAAGATGAATAGATAAGGTGACAATGGGTCACCCTGTCTAATTCCTCTTGAAGGTTTGTATTCCTTACAGGGTGACCCATTAAGTAAAATACTAATACTAGTGGTAGAAATACATTGTTGTATGAGACTACAAAAAGTATCATTAAACCCAAATTTAGTAAGAACTTTTAAGAGAAATTCCCATTCTAGTTTGTCAAAAGCCTTAGAAAGATCCAACTTAAAGGCCATAGTACCTCCTACACCTTCCTTATGCTTCATAATATGAATAATTTAATGAGCAATGATAATGTTATCATGTATAGCTATGCCAGGTACAAAAGCAGCCTGATAAGGAGAGACAAGTTTTTTAAGATGTGGTCTTATCCTATTAGCTAAAATCTTAGAAATAATTTTATAGGAAACATTACAAAGTCATATAGGTCTAAAGTCAGATGGCTTATTAGGGTCCTTAACTTTAGGTATGAGACAAATGTAAGTTTTATTTAAGCTAGTAGGCATATGACCAGTTTCAAAGAACTTCTGAACAACATCAATAACATCTTTTCCAACAATGTCCCATTGGGACTGATAAAATCCAGCTTGAAATCCATCTCGGGCCGGGTGAACTCCAAGCTGGCATGGATTTAACAACATTAAGAATATCATCAGCAGTAGGAATATCAAGCACAGTAATATTATCACTATCAGATATAACATGGGGAATAATATTAAAGTTATCATTAGTGAGAACAAGGTTACTTGTACTTCCTATATAACTGAAATGGGAAGTAAGCAAAAGAGAGATATCTTCTCTATCCCTAAGCCAAACTCCATTTGCATCACAAAGAGTATTAATGTTATTCCTATGCAATCTCTTATTCACTAAGGAATGGAAATATCTAGTGTTATTATCCATGTCATGAATATGCTTGTCTCTTGTCCTTGTAAAATCTAGTTTGTATGTTGTACCAATTTTCAAGTTCTTTAGTAACAGTTTTGGCTCTAAGAATTTGACTGGCTGAGCTAGTTTCACCTTGAATAGAGGTCAACTGATTTTGGAGATTTAAAATGTTTTTTTGGATGTCACCAAATTCCATTTTATTCCAATGAGAAAGTGCATTCCTAGCATTCTGTTGTTTATACTTGAACTTATTGGCAGGGATACCATTAACATTCATATTCCAAGCAGATTCCATATTTTGTTTAAAAGTATCATGCTGCATCCAAGTTCCAAAAAATTTAAACGGTCTCCAAAGATTTCTAGGAATAAGATCAGTAATTAACAAAATAGGGCAATGATCAGAGGCAATGTGATTGAGATGAATAACTTTTGCTTGGGGAAAGTCTAAAAAACCAGCTTATTATTACCTAAGACCATATCCAAGTCTAGATTTCTAGTTCTGTTCCATATCTATTACTAGTCCAAGTAAAATCTTTACCCTCATATCCTAAGTCTAAAAGACCAGAGTTACCAACCATGTTTTGGACCCAAACATCTGAGCTACTGTTATTCTTATCTAAATGAAAATTGAGGTCCCCAATCACAATCCAAGGTTTAAAAACCTCTTCACTAAGACTATGAATAAAAGACCATTGCTTCTTCTTTGGTTCATTATAGGTAGAACCATACATAAATGACACTAGAACTTCAGGTTTACTAGGTCTAACTTAATAAGAGCATGGATTATATTATCATTGTCAGACTATATCAAAAGATATACCATCTTTCCACATGAGAATAAGGCCACATACTTTTCCAATTCTATCAATACAATCATAATTGTGGTAATGAACAGATTGAGCAAGAGATATCATTCTAGGAATATCAGCTTTAATTTCACAAAAAAAGATAAAATCAGGACTTTGGGCTTTCACAAGGTTTTGAAATTGTTGAGAGGTAAAAGTGTTAGCAATTCCTTGGACATTCCAAGATAAAAGCTTCATGTTGGGCAGATGGTGGATTTTAGAAAAAAATTTAGAGATAGAATGCTTATTGAAAAGGACAAAAGTAATTTTAAGAAAAGAGAGGATAAGAGGTACCTGTTTCTCCATGTTAGTCTTGTTAGCTTGTTTATCTCCAGTTGTGATTATGAGAGTACTCTGGTTATCAGTATTGTTATCCATGTTGCTAGTAGAAGAAGAAGCCTCCTTATATGTTACATTATATGTCACCTCTTTATCAATCCTGTGTCTCTTTCCAAGTCTGCTGTCATCTGGGTTTTCTGGTATTTGCTGCTTGAGTAGAAATTCCATGTTAACTGAGACTCCATCCTTTGGAGGAACAAAAACAATAGTTTTGACAAATTTCTTCCCGATTCTTCTTTTTGGAGCAGTATTAGAAGTGACAGTTGATACATTTCTTCTTATGTGATTAGCTTTACCAAAATAATATGGTTTCTCATGTGCCTTTTCCAAATAAATTGCAGTTTTTTTTACATGGAACTTTGCAATGCTTGATAACATAGCATTCAAGACATATACTTTTGGGATGCCTCTCATAGAAGAATTTTTGCCATTTAGTGATTCCAAAGATTGGTAATACATTTTACTCCCATTCTTAATGGCATTGATAAATCAACATTAACACACACCTTGACAAGATCGTACCAATGGGAATTGCATCCTTTGGCTCAATCCCAACAACTTGTCCAATAACTTCTCCTATCTTAGTGTGAAGCTACATTCATATGCTCGGGAAAGAAGATATTTTAGTTGAATCCAAAACATTCGAAAACCCGAAGTGCTTCTCAGTGTAGACCAAATCAGAATGTAGTCATGAACCACCAAAAATATCTCGTTGATACTCCATGGTCTTTGCTCTATAACTGTGTTCAATAAATCCCACTTGTTGAACTTGAAAATCATGAGATTTGGCTCAACTTCCACAATCTTCAGATCTTTCTATGATATAAATGGCCAGGTGAACTTAATGAAATTCTCCACTGTCTGATAATTCATTCTTCCTTCAATAATGACCTTTCCTATAGCACTTGCTTCCCAGTTGGTTTGATCTTCCTCTTCTGTAGCATCAGCTTGCTGAAAAATCACAACCTCATTTGAATCTCCAAGTTCCAGGGTAGCTTGCTTGAATTTGTTGACTAAATCCACAACATTGCTTGTACTACCTTCTTTCATTTTGTATAAAGGATTAAGATTTTTAGAGTTGAGCAGTGGAGGAAAAGCTTTAGGGTTATAAGGTTTATAAAGAGGAAAATCCTTTGAATAAAGTTGATATGAATTGAAGATATTCTTGTAGGATCACAATATCGCAACAGACAAGACTCGCCGGGATAAGTAAACGACGGTGTCGCGAAGGAGTCGCAGGAGTTAAAAATAAACGACGCAATGAATAACGACAGGCAAAACATAAAGAAGACGTGAGACCTGGCGAGGGTTAAGAAGTGTCGCGAGAGCGAATGTTTGTGCATCTGCGACACTTGGCAGGGACATTCGAAAATAAAGGGTAGCTTATTTGTCATCCACTATGTATCACCCTATATAAAGGGTTGAGTGAGTCTCGTGAGGAAAGGGGATCTTTTGGAATTGTTGGGCAAGTCATTAGAGAGAGAAAGTTTAAGAGTGTTTTAATTTCTAAGTGTAATTCTATTTTCTTGTGTAAACAATTCATGGATTCAATCAATAAATATTCTTGATCTTACATCTTTCAATGGACTAATTAAGCAAAATCGAGTAAGGGGTGTAGTGTGGAAATCCCGCTACTACATATGCGCTAAAAGAGACGAAAGGATTGACGTAGAAATTGGAAGGAATTTGGATTAACAGAGAAAAGATTTGGAGAAGGTACTCAAGAATTCATTGGAAAAGAAAAATGGCTAGAAGAAGAAATGTACAAGGGCAACCAACGATTGTAAGAAGAAGTGGGAGACTTGGCTGGAGAAAGGAGGAATGAAACAGAGAATCAAGGATGAATATGAGAAACGATGGAGAAGATCAAAACCAACCACCAATCTCCCCGTAAGCAAAATGCTTTGGATTATGATAGAGTAAGTGTACATACTTGGAGATCTCGATTCAAGACGAAAGAGAAGAGGAGCAGCGGTGGTGAACAATGGACAAGGAGAGCAAGGAATGAATGGGAGAAAACGAAGAAATCGCAGATTAGAAAGATTGAGACAAACAATACACGAAGAGAGACGGTTAGAGGCGGAAGAACGAGCAAACTTGACAAGAAGGAATCATGAATTGAGGATGGAAAATATGAGGTTGCAAAATGGGGAAATCTAGAAGTAGCGTGAGATCAAGTTCAAGATCGAATAGGGAAGAAAGAAGGAGAGTTTTACCAACGAAAGTACAGGAAGAAACACAAAATCCGAGTATAGAGCATGGCGAGAGAAGAGGGAAATAGAAGATCGTTATATTCCACAACTTGAAAATCTTCAAAATGAATAGGAATAAAAAATCAGAAATATGCAACTCAAGAACCGAATGACCCCACTTAGGAAAGGGAGAATAATCTGGCGGGGAGAGAAGAATTGAGAAGAAACCGAGAAATCGAGGATGACATTGAGAGACACTACATTGAACAAGCGCGGCTAGCTCGCGAGAGAGAAAGGATAAGAGCAGAAATGGAAAATCAAGAGATGGAAGAAGCAATCCGACAGAATAACCATGACAACCGCGAAAGAAGAAGGGAACAAAATCGTACCAATAGAAATATTAATGAAGAATATGAGAGGGTGCAGATGGGAATTGAGAGACAGCCAAGAAGAGAGAACAACCGATATAATGGCGTGCGGGTGGCGAAAGAAACGAAGAAGAGCGTCGCGAGGGAAAGAAGAGGAGAAAATAACGAGCGGGAAGGTCAAAATAGGCACGAGCGAAGAAGGAGAGAAGCCGAGTTAAAAAGACCGGTAGAACCAAGCTACGAGGCAAATGAACAAATCTTAAGAGAGCTGGCTGAAATGAGAGGATTCTTGAATAGTAGAAGGGAAGGAGGAAGGAGACAATTAGACGAAGCCATCGCAGACGCCGCGAAGAATCCCTTCACGCTAGAAGGCTGAATGGGAGGAATACCTCCTAAGTGCAATCGCCTGCGTTAACCAACATCTTTGATGGAACAACTTTGCGGTACAACATATCAAGGCTTATATGAGATGTATGTTACGGTGGGAGAATCATGATGCTATACTATGCAAATATTTCGCATCAAGCCTAATAGGAGAAGCACTAAAATGGTTTGAAGGTCTGCCAAGGAACACAATCACATCATTTAACCACTTGCAAGCCACATTCCTGGGAGCATACATAAGTAACAGCTCTTCGCGACCAGGTATTGAAGATGTATTCGGGTTGAAACAAAGGGTCGGCGAGAGCCTAAGGCAGTTGACAATAAGATGGAGAACCATGTGTAGCGAAATGGCAGGACGGGTTGAGGAAAGATATCTCATTCTCTCATTTGTGAATGCTCTCTTAGCGACTAACTTGTTATACATTCAAATTTTTAGAGTCAAAAATACAATCACGATGGGCGTAAGCAAGTAGAGTTACGGAAGAATATATCGCCTTAGAAGAAAGACGAATGAAATGAATTCTTATCCGGGTCGCGAACACAAACTCGAATCTGCCCAACGCAAGCTTGTTGCCTCAATTCATAAATACAGTGGCGAGCACTTCGCAAGGACAAACATGTAGGGAAGGGCGATGAGGGACAGCGGAAAGATAGTAGCCATGGGAAGCCATGACCGGGGGAGGAATTTGAACAAGAAAGGAACTATTACAACTAGAATGCAACAATAATAAGATTCGGAGGCTAGATCATGTGCAAGAAACTTACGGTGGACGAAGGAAATATAACCATGGAGGGCGAGAGAAGTCGTAGAATAGTATGGGAACCAATTAAGATGCCTCCACCGAATGCTAGTGTGGAAAAGATCCGGGAGGCTATACTTGTGATGGAAGATGTACCAACACCTTGGAACGCGGGGATGGAACCACCACCGGGCGACGAAGTCATGAGTTTTGTTCTTACCATCGCTTCCATGGGCATCAAACAAACGATTGTAGAAACATAAAGAGAATTATTCTCGGGATGATTGATCGGGAAGCTAAATCACTTTCTAAAGGGAGAAGAAAAAGGCTGCAAAGTACCACCACCACGAGAGATGCACAGAAACGATGTCGGCGAAAGGAAAGGAAACATTTGTGATAGAAATCGGGACAAAAGCTAAAATTTGAATTGCAACTCTATCGTCCACTCCTATCGTACCATTGAAGATTTTCATGACAACGTGCTCGGAGAGTCTTTGCGAGAGATGCTAATGATAAAGAAATAATGAGCTTTGGCGAGAACGATTGATTAGAAAAGTGGCGGTTGAAGACTATTTCTTTCTCTCGAGATGAAGTGCCAAAAGGAAGAGAAACACATGATAGCCGTTGGTTGTGAAACTAGAGATTAACCCGAAACCAGTTGATGGAGAAGATGATGAGGCGAGAAGCTTACGGGCGATCAACCGAATCTAATCGATACAGGAAGTTCGGTGAATATTCTCTTTTACCATACTTACAAGACGATGGGAGGAAAAGATGAGGATTTGATCCTCGACATACAAGATATATGGCTTTAATGGCACCGCAAACAAGCCAAAGGGAGAGGTTCACATGAGAATACCTTTACAAGGATTGTCAAGCGATGTTTTATTCTCGTGTGGTTGATGTGGAATCCCATTATAATGCACTTATTGGGAGACCATGGCTTCATGAAATCTTGGGGGGTCGCGTCAACATACCATCAATGTATAAAATTTCCACATCCAAATGGCATTGGTATTATACAGGGAGATTGGAAGGAGTCGCAACAGTGTCATGAGGTCGATATAGAAAGCTGCGAAGAAAGAAATGCCAAAAGGAAGGGTTGGAAGCAACATCTGAGAAATGAACAGAGAAAGGAGAAATTGATGGTAGATGCTATAGAAATGAGGGCTGAACATATCTCGCGAGGTGAATGCCTGGAGACAGACCAATCTTATGACAATAAAGAAGCAAAAGATATGAGGAACAAAAAGCATAAGAAGTGAATAATCAATAAAAGCAAGATGCAAAGTAGCGGTGAAGTAATGATGTGCGAGAATCTCGCAGACCAAGAGTAAAATGAGAATTCGACTAAGAAAGAAAAGTGAAATACAACAAATGGAAATGTAACTATGCGAATACTTCGCAAACAAATATCACAAATAATGAAATATGAATGATTGATTTAACAAATATGAATGCGCAAAGAATGGGACGAACCTTTATGGCGTACACCCTAGTTCGCGAATAACATTTCGTAAGAGGCAAATGTAAGACCTAAAGTGCGTCATATAAGGGGTATCTCTCGCCATGGTTCGGGGAAGGTTACACCGCTCCCTGAAGCCTGAACCATGAAAATTTGGGGCCCATGAAAGCCTATCCGGAAGAGGTACCTTGGATTCCCAACTATATATGTAGGTTATACCGGTTGGGCGGCCGAGGGTCTCTTCTTAGGAGTCGATGTGTATGCTCAAGGCGCCGAGGTACACGGTTGAGCCGCAGTGCCGGGATGGATGAACCTACCCTGGCCATTCTTGGTAAGTCTTGGCATATGTTGCACTCGCCCGAAGAAAACTCCACTTAGGGTGCGATCTCGTAACCATAAACCCTATAGGTATAAGGGATAAGAGGGCTGCGAAAACAACAGTTGTTGTTAAGACCAGGATGGGAGGAGCTAGTCTTGTATGGCCGATGTTTCGCCTCCTTGAAGGGGCAACGAGGAGAGATGATAAGGGCGACGCTCTCCATTAGGGGGTGTCAAAACAGACGCAAATGTCATAAGGCTATGTTTTCGCAAAGAGAATTTAGGCTCGTCATATTTGTGCAACAATATCCTCGAGAGGCAATAATACTAACGCGAGGGTAAGGCGAGATCAATGGGTCTTTACACGAAAGTGTACGGACGTCCCTGCGATTTCGTCGCACGACGACAATGTCATGGGGCTATGTGTTCGCAAGGATATATAGGCCTGTCATATTGTCGCAACTAAAACATCTGCGAGAGGCAAAAATACTTGGAAAATGATAAGGCAAGATCAATGGGTCTTTACATGCAAGTGTAAAGACGTCCTGCGATTTTGTCGCAATGAAAGGTGGCAGGGGAAGACCTCTAATTAGGGAGGTCTAACTCGGAAGACCACACAAAAATGATAAGGCAAGGTCAATGGGCCCTTGCTTAAAAACGTAAGGTCGGCCTGCGACCTTGTCGCAATGAGAAGAGTTAAAATACATTTATGAAGATAAGGCAAGGCAAATAGAACTCTTGATCTATGAAGACACATGCGACCTCGTCGCAACAATACATTTCAATAACAATAAAATTATTATTCAACAACATACATGATGACAACTAAAATCTTCCATCTGAAGATAAATAACAGAGGCAAGTATGGGAATGGAAAAGATGGAATATTGTTATTCATCTTCTGATGTAAGAGTTATACATCAATAATATTAGTTAGCCGATTATATTACATGGAAGAACTACCAAAAAAGGGGGAGTGAAGATTGAATTCAGGGGGAAAAATCCAAGAAATACACTATAATAAGAATACGAAATGTACAGATATTACAAGACGAGAAAGAAAACAAAAAGAGTTATCTCTTTGGTGATTCTTCTTCTTCATCTCGATTCTTGATCCGATTATTCTCATCGCTTAATTTTCTTCTTCGCCACCTCACTATCGAAACGTCCGAGACAAAAGCGGAGTTCTCGGGAACCTTTTCGTAAAGCCGGGATATGAATGCGAGAGGGATATTGTGGTCCTTACAAACATACTCCATGGCTCCATTGCGATAACGAACGGCATCGTTATTAAAATTCGCCACTGTCGTTTCAAATTGTTTCTTCAACTTGGAATACTTATTATTACGAAGGGAGAGACTCTTTGCGAGTTGTTGTTTTTCAGATTCAAGTTCTTCAATTCTCGCTGGGAAATTCCCTGCGAGTTGTTTTCTCGATTCAAGCTCTCTAATCCTAGCTTGAAATCTTTTCTGCATTCTACAAAGAAGTAACAACAAATTAATGATTTATAAACGGTACAACGGGAATAAGAAATAAAGAAGGTATAATAAGCAACCTTCTCTGTCGGATATCATATCTTTAACCAAGGAAGTATGCTCGGCATGAAGACTAACATCAACACCTAGGTTATTTCGGCATTATCTAAAACTTTCGCAGCCCAGCGAATTCATCATCATTATTTATAACAAGGAGTGAAACGAATTTGATCTTCTCGCTCACTAAGTAAGGAATTCTCATGAAGCAATTCATCTCGCTCAATTTGTAGCTCAAGAAGAGATTTTTGAAATGTTGCTAATGCCTCGTGCACCATTATTAGCAATGCGATCTTTGTCATCTATATGGCCACTAATTTTCTTCCTCAAAATTTTGATTTCTTTATGAGACTCAAGAAACATTTGTTTAAATTGGTTGGTCTGTACTTAAACCAGATCTATGTTCAATTTCTAAAAGCGATATTTGGTCCGGAGTTCATTTAATGAAAGGAGTTAATTTTGTTCGATGAACTACTTAAAGAGTTGTTGAGGTGAGCAAGAAGAAGGTTATTATCCATAGGTTCGGGAAATGTATGGAGAAGAATAGCCTCATCGGAGAGATTATATACATCTGCGAAAGTAATAAGTTAGGGGGCAATATGCGACGATGAAACAAAAATAGTAAAAGGAGGAAAAATTTTATACCATAAAGTTCTTGATTAGCGTTCAAGAGTGGACACCCTATCTTTTTGGGAGTCAAGTTCGGTATTCAACTTTTGAATTCTCTCGTCTTTATCGCGAGGCAGACGCGGCTTCCGTCTCTAATTCTCGAATCTTCTTGCTCAATGCGAATTCTTCTTTTCAAGATTGTTGCGTCTTCTCTCGAGATCCGAGGCAACTACAAAGAAGTTCTTCCAACCTATGAAAGAAAAAGAGAAAACTGTCAGTACATATATATTTAAAAATTTAAAATTAACAGGGAAATGTGACTGCATGCATACCAAAGACCCAAGGGCGTTCAAGAAGTCAGGAGACACGATTCTAGAGGCTCCATTGAAAGAATCATTGCCTTCTAATAAAGTAGCGTTACACACATTTGCGAGAGTACCGCAAAGGAAGCTAGGGGAGCATCTCCCATTCCTTGGAAAGAGTCCGAGAAGATGCTAGATAATCGATCCATAGGAGAGCCGGCTAACGGAATCTCCTTAGCAAGAGAGAGATTCGAATCATGGTTATCCTCATCAGAAGATTCGGAGCTTGAGTTAAGGCGAGAAGAAGATTGAATCTTTCGCTTCTTAGTTAATGGAGCAGAAGATTTACCCTTGCGAATGATAGTTTTGCCTTTACCTTTAGTCTTCGCGGCTAAAGCTTCTTCAACTCCAACCTTCGCATACGGTTAAAGATAAGAAACAGAGGCAACAATATTGTTTCAAATAACAAAGGAAGTGTTTCTTACTTCACTCGTAAGCGATCGAAGTATGGTCGAGTACTCTCAACGGATTATCCTTGTACTTTCTTCTCAATTTGGCGATCTCGAGAAATTATACAAACTCAACATATGTAAAAAGAAAGTCGCAAAGGCAAGATTTAAAATGGGAAACATACCTCATTTGCTTTATCGGGCCATTTGAATTCCCAAGGATGATACCTGCGAGATTCGCGGGGAAGAACGTGCGGCCCGCGATATAAGGACCATTTAAAATAAAGGGTACAACCCACCATTTCTCATCTTTGAGTGGCGAGGAGTAGTATTATTACCGGGTGCCAATCAATATCCTGCATGAGCAATTTATCCTGGGGACATTATCCTTCTTTTTCAGCGAATGCCCCAGCGAGATTTCGCATTAACCATCTTTATCACTGAATAGTTTTCAAAAAAGTTATCTACAGTGTACTTCTCGTGCCCACTATTTCCAAGTCTTTGAAATCGGGGTGTCTAATAAAGAGCATGGTATAAAGATCCTTTGCCAAAGACCACGATTCGCGAATTCAAGCATTAGGCGAATGCAATCGCCACTTAATTGATAAACGTTCCGAGAGAATTTTTCATGGGCCAAGATTTCATAAAATAAAGGCAACTCTGGATCGTATAAGGGAATGGGAAGTCCCGCGAGAAGCTGACCTAGCGAGACTATAATCCTTTGATCATCACATTGATGATCAGAAAATAATTTTGCAGAAAGAATGGATGAAGATTCTTGATCGGGAATGGTTGATAGAGTGAAACCCTTCTCGAGTAACTTCGTTGAACTTCTTCAAAAGAAGCTTTGTATGCACGATCGATGAAAGCCATTTATCGGTATGGGAATGGATAGAAGATTGGAGATTAGAATCAGCGTTAGAAAAGATGAAGAAAAGATTTACAGTAGCAGAAGCGCAAATTGCGGAAGGAGAGAATCAAAGAGAAGTTGCAGAGAGAAACTAAAGAATGGAAAGGAGAGGAAAAGAAAAATATATATAGGAAAAAGATCCTCGAGAAAAACGAGGTCATTTAATGCGAGAAGAGACATGAACGGTCAAGAATAAACGGTTGAAAGAGACGTGTCAAGAAAAGACATTAATAATCAAAATCCGTGTAAAAGTACAAAACTGAAACAGATAAGCAGTCGCGGCAAATCAAAAAGAATCACTCTCATGATACTCTTACCTTCGCAGGAGAAGTATGAGGAGAGACAGGAGACGATACTTCGTAAAGAAGCTTCGGAACTTCGCAAAAGAATAGAGGCACGTACTTTTCAAGTACGGTATTCTTCCGCTCGTTCCTTCATCAACAAAGATCAAAGATTACTACAACAACGGATTTTTCCTTAAAGATCGCTCTTCAAGCAATATTCAAGGAAAAAGAGGCAAGATGTAGGATCACAATATCAATCAGACAAGACTCGCGGGATAAGTAAACGACGGTGTCGCGAAGGAGTCGCAGGAGTTAAAAATAAACGACGCAATGAATAACGAGAGCAAAACATAAAGAAGACGTGAGACTTGGCGAGGGTTAAGAAGTGTCGCGAGAGCGAATGTTTGTGCATCTGCGACACTTCGCGGGACATTCCCGAAAATAAAGGGTAGCTTAGCTGTCATCCACTATGTATCACCCTATATAAAGGGTTGAGTGAGTCTGTGAGGAAAGGGGGGATCTCTTTGGAATTGTTGGGCAAGTCATTAGGAGAGAGAAAGTTTAAGAGTGTTTTAATTTCTAAGTGTAATTCTATTTTCTTGTGTAAACAATTCATGGATTCAATCAATAAATATTCTTGATCTTACATCTTTCAATGGACTAATTAAGCAAAATCGAGTAAGGGGTGTAGTGTGGGAAATCCACGCTACTACAATTATGTCGATTATTAAGGTAATGAGAATGAAGAAGATTTGAAATTTTGGAGGTCATGATAACTATTTCTTGACCAAAATCTTTCCAAGATATGGCAATTTGTGATGAAGATATAGAAGACTACTCGATAAAAAAGAATGAAACAAACTTTCCTTATCTCGACCAATTTTTTGAATTTTGAAATTGTTTGAAACTTTCCAACCTGAATCGATTTGACTCGGAGCAACTCGAATCGGTGCGCAGGCTTCTTTCTTCCAACCACTTTGAAACCATAGATAACAAAACTTTCAAAACCTTCAAGCAAAAGCTTTAAGAGATACTCTAAACGCTTCAATCACAACAATAAAATAGGCAAAAGCCATTAGAGATACCACAAGTGCATACACATCATGAAGAAATCAAAAATTAGTTACTCATGAAACGAATTAAATCAATTTAGTCTTAGAAATATTGGTAAATCAATAAGAAGACAATAAGTATTTTCAAATTAGAATGAAACCAAACTTAGGAAGAAAAAAATTAAACATGATTTGATGAACAAAACTTAAAATCTCGAACATAAAAACCCTAAATCAAGACAAACTTTGTTTCAGGTAAATCGTGTCGGAAACTTAAAATTTGTTACTCTTGTTTATACTCTTTGTATAGAGAATTGAAAGAACGTTCGAAAACTTAAAATTCGTTACTCTTGTTTATACTCTATGTATAGGGAATTGAAAGAGCTTTAGGTCATATAAGATTTATAAAAATCCGATATATAATCTCAAAGATACGAATTTTTTAAGTTTGTATCTTGATTTTTATAACATTGGTAATTTTGTAAATACAAAATTAAGATTTATAGGAAGATCCTAAATTTAATCTAATATTACTATCAGATCATTAGGCGAAGATCAAATCTAACCGTTGAATATAAAACACGGCAATCAAACGGTTTTTTTTTAATAGTTCACACGGAAATCATTTTGTAATCGTTTAGGAATAACCCGACGGTCGGATTTTAAAGTTGAGAGATCAGACGGTTACCTCCTCTAAAGTTATCAATTATTACTCCCATTTAAAGAGGGGAGATGTTTGGTTCAAGGAATTGAAGGCTAGGTCCTAGTTAGCAATTCGGTGTCGGGGAGGGGAAACGCGTGCGGAGCAGGCGTACGTACGCGTATTATTCGTTTTGATGGAAGATAAATTCGTTCCACTATTCGGTCAACCATTTCTAATTCGGGGATCATTCGGAACGGCATTCGTACGTGCAAAATTCGTTTTAGATATTTCAATACGGGAGAGAAAATTCGGCCCCTATATAATATTAAATTAGTAAGAATTCGTAATTTTAAAAGCCTAATTGTAGTATATGTATAATATTTTAAGAAGAGTATACGGGAAACATAGGAATTCTATGGTTTAAATGGTTATATATAGGATATATAAACTCTTAAGCAAAAATTGGCAAGTGGAACTATGGTTAGACCAACCATACATGGAGTTGGACGTCGCGAGTTGATTCACGTCGTAGTATAGATTGGAATTCGGAAAATTCGCGCACAATTCGGGGTAGATCGGAAAAGCCACGAATACGGATCGAAGTTTGCATTGAACGCGATTAGTAATATAAAATCACCCGAATTACACGTATCGTATAGATCGGAATTCGGAAAATTCGCGCACAATTCGGTAGATTCGTAAAAGCGCGAACACGGATCGAAGTTGCATTTGAACACGATTAGTACGGGTAAAGTTCGGATTCGGAACTATTCGAACCCGATTAGTACGGGTAAAGTTCGGATTCGAAACTATTCGCGTATAATTCGTGAATAGTTCGTCGAATTGCTAACTAGGGGCTAGGTAATCCAATTCCTGAGGGAATGAGCCTAAATTCCTTGAACCAAACAGTTCAAACGAACTCTGTGCAATTGATATTTTTAATTCCCAGAAAAATATGATTTGCTTAAAAAAAAAAAATCTCATTCACAGCTTCAATTAGACCTTTGCTCTGTCGAACTCGCAAGCGTTGCTATCTCAAGCTTGTTTGTCAAGTTTAGTTGCCAAAACTATAAGTCTTGATTTCTGGTCTATTTATAGCTAAGCCTCGGATTAGGATAGAAAGTGTAGTTGAGCTTTAGACTTCACGACGTTCATCGATTGAAGACGAAGAACTACTAAGGGGAGCTTGTGGAACTTCATCAAAAAAAAAAGGTATGTGGAGACTTGAACTCATCTATCACTCAAAAGTCTATGTACTCTATGTCCTATTTGAGACAAAAGTCGTATAGCTATATAGACTCCGATTATACACTTTTGATATTTCGAACTGAGTTTAACTCGCTTACATATTTCTCGAAATATGTGTTGGTAAGCTTTTGCTTTAACCAAGTTCATCTTATATTCTTGAAAGTCAAAAGATGATCATCTGAAAATCTCCTTGTAACATGTTACATGATTTGTGTGAGACAGTCATTTGATGTAGACTCGGAATGTTTCGTATTGATCATTCGATCATTTGTAAATTGCTTTGAAGCTAATAGTTTGTATGAGACAGCTATTGTCGTCTTCCAAGAATGTTTCAATTATTGAAATGGGAGTTCGGAACAAATAACCATGACTGGATATAAAACAGTATGCTTACTTTTATGCTAATTGTTGTAAGATATTCAAAGCCCGGGAACTATGATATGCATACCCTTATGTGTACTGGTTGGTTTTGCTAAAGTCTGGGAACTTAGTACGCGCATTCGTGCGCGTACTGGCGTGAGCTCAAAGTTCTGAAATTCAACTAAGTTTGGAAGGTATGCGTACCGTTCGCTTATTGACGTACCCAAACTTAGTTCGCCACTATAGGTATGCGTACACGTTCGCATACTTGAGTAGGTTATATTCTGAAATCGGTTTGTTCATTGATTAATACATTTATATATTAAGGAATACAATCTTTTGCAAACCGTTGATATAATGTTCATGAATTGATTCGAGTGAATCAAAATCAATTTTGCTTCAATTGTGTCTTGTATACTTCTATGAGAATATAAACAGTTGAACAACTCTAGAACTAGTTTCATTTGAGTCATTTGAACTAGTTATGGTTAAGATGAATAAGGTTGATATAAAAGTGTTCATATGGCTAACTTCGGTTAACTATTGTTGAACCAACAAATGTGTACACGTTTAGGTACGGTTACTCATATTTAAATGAAGACACTTTTCATTTGTGTGCAACAAACTAAGTTTGATCTAACGGTGGAAAGATATTAACTTGAGTCTAATAAGGTTTTCATCTAATGGTGAATATTGAATGCTTTGTTACCAAGGTAACATTGAGTGCAAACCCTGATTTGAAGACTATATAAAGGAGAACTATAGCAACTGGGAAACCTAATACCCACACCTCATGTGTGATACTAGTTGCGACTAGAGTCAATTTTCCTTTAACCTTAGGTTTTCCAAAACCCAGGAGGTTAACGACTTGAAGACTTCATTGGGATTGTGAAGCCGTAACCAACTATTTTCTCTCGTAGTTACGTGTTCTGATCTTGCTGTTTTCTATCGTATTGAGTACTATCTTCTCTAAGATTTTCTCGAGATTTAATCTCCGATAGGCAAGATAAAAAGTAGTCACAAACATCTTCGTCTCATCGTTTGTGATTCCACAATATCTTGTTTCGCTACCATACGATTAAGATTATTGTGAGGTGATTGATATTTCTAGGCTGTTCTTCTGGAATATAAGTCCGTATGTCAATTGGTTCATGTTCACCTCGATTTATCAAAAGACGGAACAAAACTCATAGGTATATCCGTGGGAGACAGATTTATCTATTCAATAGAATTTTCCGTGTGAGACATGATTGGTTTATCAAGTCTTCGACTTTGGGTCGTAGCAACTCTTAGTTGTGGATGAGATCAGCCAAGGGAATCAAGTGCGCAAGTAGAATCCGCGTGGTTCTAGAGGCGAAGGAACGCAACCGTACCTGATCAATGTGAGATTGGTTAGGGCTCAACTACGTTTTCTAGTCTCAAGTTAACTTGGAGTAGGTTAGTGTCCGTAGAGGCTTAATACGTTGTGGTGTTCAAATCAGACTAGGTCCCGGGTTTTTGCATTACGGTATCAAGCAACAAAACTTTGCATATCGTAAGCTATTTCTTTTCCGCATTATATTTTTATATAATTGAAATATCACAGGTTGTGCACAATTTCAATCAATCGTGAATCGAACCTTTGGTTGTTGATTAAATTGATTGACACTTGGATATTGGTTTTGATAATGTCAAGCTATTTCTTATATTCAATCGGGCTACAAATTCCTATTTGTTTGATTGCGAGAATTAATTTATGAAATAAATATATAACTCTTTGATATACTTAAGATTGATCATGACTGTCTAGTTGATTCTCTTGAAAGTATATTAGAGTTTGTCCATGCAAATTCTGGGAAATATTGGGTGGGTTGTTAGACCCCGCTTTTCAATTCAATAGTACAGTAAATTAAATTTTGGGTTAAAAACAAAAGTAACTTAATTACCTTAACTTAAGCGTTAGTTTTTATTAGAATTGATATCTCCTTTTCAGTGCGGCCTACATGCGTAAAGGAATATTCAAGATAATGTTGTCATTGCTTCATAAGCTGTTATTCAATGAAAAGGAAAGGAAATCTGATAAGAAAGGAGTCATGGGCTTTAAACTTGACAGCGTCCAAGGCCTTCGACATAATCAAGTGGCTCTGTCCTCATCATTTTTCAAAGATTTGGCTTTTTCTTGAACGATGGTGTGATCTAGTTTACTGCAACGTATAAAACACCACTTCTATCTCCATTACGCTTGATTATTTCTCCTATTAGAATCTATAAACCTTACTAGAGGTTTTTGAGACAGAAGATCATTTGTCTCCATATCTTTTTATACTATGTATGGAAGTCATTTCTAAATACATATTACATGTTGATAAAAAAACAATTTAATCATAGATTTCAAGTAACCCAAGATGCTCCAACATTAATTCTCATCTTTTCCGATTTGTGATTGCCTTATCTTTACTAACGCTAGTCATCTCACGATAAATATCAAATACATATTACTTGTTTAAGTCATCCGATATTTAGGTAATACAAAAACCTGGTGGTATTATCCCGATGAAATATCAAACACAAACCTAGAAGTCTTCAAATTGACTAGATCGAACTTTTTTATGATTATACAAATTTTCCCTTATACAAATGGCCACCTAAATCATTAATCCCAAACCAACACGCCAATGATAAGAGTCTTGATTCAAGAGTCGATTACTCGATTCCAATTTAGAAATCACATAATAGTCCAGTCGAGAATCAGCAATTCATTTTTATCAACCTAAGCTCAGTAATAGAATATTATTATTAAAATAAACATAAATCAAATATAGGAAGCAAGAAAACCTAGAAAAATAAAGAACGAAAGTAACCAAGTATGAAATGTTGGATGGGGTATGTAGGAAGATATTTTGTAAAGATCCTTATACTCTTGTTTTATGTGAAAATCGTTTATCTGCTGATTTTGGTAATTTTGAGTGTGTGGGTGAGAAACAAATCTAAACCCTAAACAATGTCTTGCAAGTCTTGCAGTTGAAGATCAATCTGTGCAATCCACGGCTAAACCAGAAATGGTCGTTCCCAGGCTTGTACGATGAGGGCTACCACTGACATTCATTTCTGATCAGAAAGTGAAGGAAGAAGGGTTGGTCTTAGGGAGGAGAGCAGAAGAAAGTGTTGAGACCAGAATAGTTGATTACAGAAGTATGGGCATTTTATGACTTATCAGAAAGTAGAGCTGGTAGCGAGGATGGAAACCTACCATGTGATTTCTAGATATTGTGTGTTGCCGACCCAAACTTCCTCTTTTTGTGGAAATAGGTGAAACCTATTTATACAGAGTCTGAGTAAAGCGTGCCATGGTCTCGTGGGAAGTTGAAGCTTGATTGAGTGGTGGAAGAAAAGAGTAGCGTGTAATTGCAGGACGTTATGCTTCCATGATAAAGGAAGTGAATTTGTGTAACAAGTCGGTCGTTACTCTTCCATGATGAAGGAAATGAATTGTTTCACCGTTAATTATCACCATCACTAATTATCCTACTTCATGACACTCTCTTATGACGGTAGCATTACATGCTGCATGCTAAATGCTATGGACCAATACTACGATGAGCATCCCCAATTTGTGACATATTTTGATGTCTCGAAGTGTTTAAGATGGAAACATGTACCACTTTTCTACGTGTGGCAAGATTAAAATTGAGAAGCTTGTGCAGGTAAATGGCATGTAATGCTAGACTAATCTTAGCATAGTCGCTTTAAAACTTGTCGTGAAGCTTATCGGTTCGTTGGCGAACTTGGATAGCTTGAAATTGCATCTCATGAAGAAGGATGACCATTGATTATGTGATGAGAGCCAAATATTGCATATTTCTACATATTTATTGGCATTTAACTCATCTTTTGTACTCGGAAATCGAGATATTATCATAGTTACCATATTTTCTTTGTTTTTAAGAATAAATATTTGTATTAATTAATTTTGTGTTTTTAGGTAATAAATAGAGTTCGGAGAATCGAGCGAGCCAAAAGAGCGAGAAAATTGGAGGCAAGGCGTCTATGGGCGGCAATCCAAAGCACAGCGCGCGCATCGATTACTGACCAACAAGGCAACGACTCATCTACGAAGACATGGGCTTGAGCTATCCAAGGCCGGAGCCCATCACCGGGATCAGAGTCGGTTCATACGGCCGTAAAAGATCTCACCAGTAGCATCCAGCGCTCGGTCACTTGAGGCACTATCATTCCTTGCCTTGCCCAGCTCGCGACAAAATCACCTATACCTACCCCATCGACCACGTCCCCATTTCTTCCTTTCTTTTCTCTTTCTTCTCCAGACGGATAACCCATTCTCTTCCTCTTCCCAAGCCATACCACCTCACCACCTTCACCGTCCCTTTCCCACGACACCCGACCTGTAGCCACGGCATGCACCACCTTCTCCCCCTACTTGCTCTCTATCTCACTCATAGCTTCTTCCTAGAAGAGTAAGTGCAGAGATAAGAAGAACTAGGGTTAGGGTTACATCAAATCGGTTGAGGAGATTCTTTGAGGCGAATTGTCAGAGGAGGCGGTGATTGAGCGACGTGGGTGAGAGGGTATTCTCTTATTTCTCCAGGTGGAGTAAAATTAGGGTTTTTGGATTTGCATGTATAAATAGGGCTTATCGGTGTTTGTGAAACTTCCTGCTGCAGGCTGCGGAGGCACTCAACTAGTATAATTTGTATCTTGATTGCTTTAATTATGTTTTAATTTAATTTCTTTGGGGTGTTTGATGAAACCCATGATTTTCATGAACAAGCATATTTAGCTTAGGTTTAGATTCTTGTTGTTACTATAAAATATTAGGATTAGTAATTAGTTGAGGAAACTTATGACCTGTGATGAGTTGTCTTGTAAGAGAGACGACTCATACTAAGGGAGTTAGTAGAGATCGAGTTGGAGAACATCAACCTTAGACCTTCAAATGAAGGCACAAGAACCACAAGTCTAGTTGAGTTGCACGAGCATGAGATTAGAGGTGGAATCAACCACCCTAGTGTTTTACAATTTATTTCATTTCCTTAGTTCATTGTCACAACAACTCGGTCAGTATAGACAGCCAACTCAACATTTGTCACTTCTTAGAAATCGGTAGAGTAAAGCTTTAGATCAACATAACACTCCCACAGTCTCGTGGGGATCGGCACTATCTTGCACCTTGCCTCCAGTAGGCACCGTGCACTTACCGATAGACATAGTCGTAAGCATCTTTCCTAGCCTACCAAGTTTTGTGGCTGACTGCTGGGGGACTTAGCGCGTGTCTTTGTGTTTATTTTGTCTTGCTTCACTAAATTTCATTCTCTTACAGTATATTTTTGCCTTGAATTTTTGTTGTTTTAGTGCTTTCTTAGTGTAACTTTGTTTGTTAACCATCCATCATGTGTAACATGCATTTTAGTTTTGCTTTGCAGCTTTGTAGCTTGGTAGCTTAGTTAGTCCATGTTTCTCTTTTTGCATTTTGTACCTTTCACAATTTACATTGCCACTGTATTAGTATAACTTAATTGAGTTTTCTTTTTCTTGCATCCTTTACATTCTTGCATCTTGTATTGCATCCTTTAGTGCATTACTATTGTTGCATAGTTGCATTGGTTAAATACGTTAATCTTCTGTTTGTTCTTGTTTAGAGTCATTGTGCTGCACACCCGCAAGCTACGCATCTTTGCTACAAGTAGTGTCGCTTAGGGTAATTATCTTGTCAACATCTGTGAGCTTAGTTGGAACATTAGTTAATTCTCTAGGCTTTACCGGCCTTGGGTCATACTCCCATGCATGTACTATATCATCACTAAGGTTACTATTGTAGTGTTAACCTTCTCTTTGTCACATAGTGTTGATACTTCTTGTTTCACTCAACTATATGGTTTAACCACAAGTGCTAGAGTCTGTCACCTGCACTTAAGCTTGACACTTGAACTTCGAGTTTTTCCATATCTCAAATGACATTATGACACCTTTTCCAGATCATTTGAACCTTTGGTTGTGTTAGCTAATCTTGAGAACTAAATTTTCACGTAGTCAATTTGCATAGTACTCATTGCTGCACCATTAATCTTAATTGAAAGTCGATTATTTATCAATAGTGACTAGCACCAAGCATGGCAATACTAGTTGGTGGCGGTGTAAAGTTTCTCGGCATCTTGTCCGTCATGCACCAATACGTGTGATTTTGTTTGCGCACCACTTTTTGGTCTGTCTACGCAACAAAATACTTCCAAGCTCGAGTTAGTAGAAACGAGTGTCATACTTCCTGTGTATCCACAATTTTTGTGTACTAAAAATCTTCTCACAGAAAGCGAGTACCCATAACCTCTGTGCACCAAAAGCCAAAGGAAGGGAAGGCAAGGGCCGAACAACACGACCATTGTGGCTTAGCCGGTTAAGTCATTCTCAAATCCTGTTATAATCTATACCTATGAATGATCTGTGTGCATTGCATGATTGGTGAAA
>JAJJWW010015637.1:0-14403 GCA_023531295.1 Papaver armeniacum
CGTCATTCATTGCGTCATTTATATTACTCTTTTGCGACGCCCTCGCAATGCTATTGTTTATTGATCCCGCGAAGTATTGATGTCGCGATATTCGATCCTACATCTTGCCTCTTCTCATGTCTTCTGCGAAGGAGAGAATGTCATGAGAACCAATATTTTGAAATGCCGCAATCGTTTGTTTTCCACCAATTTTTTGCCGACAAGATTCCGTGAATTTAGGAATGACTGTTTACACGAATCTAAAATTTCCCTTTTTACCGGCACATTTAATGTTATCCAGTTACTCTTTTCTCGTCTATTTAAAGAAGGATTTCTTGTGAAAGCATATCTTTTATTTTACTTCGTCTTCTTCATCGTCTGCAACTTTTTTCTGCTGCTTATCTTCATCGTCTTCTTCATCGTTTTTCTGCTACTATTCTTCTGCTACTATTTCTATGGCATCAAGGTTTGTTAATTTTGCTGAATTTGATCATTTTGTGATTGATCTCTCTTATTGAAATTGTTTTATTCTGATACTGTTCTTCTTTTGATGATTCCCTTGCCATTTTTGTTTTAGCAAGAACAAATCTAGCACCAAGTTCACCATTGTGAACCCTAATATCTCCCTGGGTTCGCAACCGAAATCCACTGCCTCTAAAAGAAAGCCTGCGAACAAGGTATTTAAGAAACATTTACTCTTTTAATAACAATATTGCTGCCTCTGTTTCTTATTTATCTTGTAATTCGCAGGATGACAAAAATGTTGATAGGTCCCCCAAGAAGCCTCGCCATTCTAAACCCGTTGCACATTGTTTCCTTTCCTATATTCAAACTTACAACTCCTCTTGCGAAACCTTCGCAAGATAATCCTACTTGTTTCTTCTACGAAAATATTTGTAGAAGATAACACTTTTATGCCTGAATTTCTCATAGATCAAATCCCTCATAACAGTCCCATTGCGAATGAGCCTATTTCTTGTTCCATTGTCAATGCCTCTACCATTTCTCCAGTCATTAATCTTCATGAGATTTCCTCTTCTCATGATATTCCTTTATCAAAAGATGACTCATCTCTTCCTTCTTCTATCGGCGTTACTTCCTTATCTGAGCAAATCCCTCTTACTAAAGAAAATTTGGAAGGAATAGATGTGGCCTTCAAAGTTCTATCAGATATTGTGAACGATGTCAAGAAGACTTCTGTCGACCCTATCAAATCTGATGTCTGCGAGATTTTGAGTAAACACCTTGGCCTTGATAGAATTTCGCAAACATCTTTGGAACAAGAAATTAATAGCTTGAAGAATGATCTCCAATCTATAACTGCAAAGTGTAATATTCTCCAACTTGAGAATCAAAAACTTCAAAATGTTTCACTCGATCGTGACAATCTTCGCAAGAAGAATGAAGAATTAAAAGGTATATTCTTATCTCTGTATTTTTTTTTTTTTTTGAATCAAGAACCGTTGTTCGCCCTTCAAACCTTAAACCAGAAGCGAAAAATGGAGATATACCAGTTGGAAACTACTATTGAAGAAGTTCGAGTTGATAGAGATGCTTGGATGGAGCAATATAACCAATTAGATAATCTTCATACATACTCTGTTGATCAAATAGATAATCTTTCTAAAGAAAATGACGACTTAGTAGGGAACAAGGCTTATTAAGTAATGAATTATCTCGCCTCTCTTACTCTTTGACTAAAGCTAATCTGGAGTTGGAAACTTTATCAGATGAGAATGGAATTCTTTCTCAAGAAAAGCGAACTCTGTTAAACAAGGTGGCGATTTACTACTTAAATAACTGATATTTGTCAAAAATTATGTAAAGAACAAGAACAATCTCTTTGCTCATTTGAGAAATCAACTTGAAGAAGTTATCACGAGAAGGATAAACTTATTCAAGGTAGAATAATCTTAAGTGTAAAGGAAAATCAATTCAAGGATCAGTGTTCCAAATTAGAAAAGTCCAACTCTTCCTTGCGAAAGAGAATGCCTTACTTGTTTCCAACGAAAAAGCTTGCAATCTCGATTTGAAAGGTTTAATTGGAGATAATTTTGACAATGCCATGGATCATTTGGAGAATAGTTGTTCGGCTTTAATCCAATATCTTACCTCGCAGAAGGAAGGTAGTCATAGAAATTGACTGCCTCATCTATTCTTCCTTTATCAAGTCTTCTTATTTTTTGTTTATATAATTCCTTTTGTTCTTTCTTTTTGCAGAGTCTGAGAAAAATCTTCACTCCTCCATTACCGCTTTGAAATCTGACTACTCAAAAATTCGCAAATAAAACGGAATACTCGCTGCTTCCCTTGTTCGTTCTCGCGACAGAAAGCGTAGAGAAAATTCGATTATATGTCGATTGTAAAGATATAGAGAGTAGAAATCATCGAAAGCACTTCTTCGTCAATTTCATCTTAAGGCCGAAGTTGTTGTGAATAATGTTCTTATCCAAATCTCTTGATCCTGTATGTATCGAACCTCCGAAGTAAGCGATGATGAAGTTCCTAATTCTCCGACAGCGATTTTGACTACAATAGCGGCGATGAGATCGCAAATGAAGAGACAATCCCTCCTAGTAAAATTGTCAATGATGCCCAGGTGAGGGAGGATCCGGTGGAAATATAATAATCGCGAAAGTATGGATAAAATTCTTGATGAAAGCCCAAGTATCTCCTTCTCGCGAAAAAAACCGATATTTGAGAATTAACTTTCTCTTGTAATTTTTCTCCTTGTCTTTGTTACTTCTTTATGTGCTTCAATCATATTTTGGATGTGTTCATCTGTTTATCACTACTCTTTCTTTCATTGAGTATAATTCTTGGTATTTAATAATTGCTATTTTGCTTTATGTTGAAATTTGTCATTGCGACAAGATCGCAGGACGTCTTTACATTTTCATGTAATGACCCATTGATCTTGCCTTATCATTGTTTTTGTGTGGTCTTATTTTGCCTTCCTAGTTAAAGGTCTTATTTTGCCACCCCTCATTGCGTCAATATGACAGGCCTAAATATCCTTGCGAACATAAAGCCCCATGACATAGCCGTCTTGCGACAAAATCGCAGGACGTCCTTACACTTTCATGTAACGACCCATTGATCTTGTCTTATCATTTCCTTATTATTATTGCCTCTGCAGGATTCTTTTGTTGCGACAATATGACAGGCCTAAAAATTCTCGCGAACTTGAAGCCCCATGACATTGCCGTCGTGCGACGAAATCGCAGGACGTCTTTACACTTTCATGTAAAGACCCATTGATCTCGTCTTACCCTCGCGTTAGTATTATTGCCTCTTCAGGATCATCGCACAAATATGACAAGCCTAAATTTTCTTGCGAAAATAGAGCCTCATGACATTTGCGACTTTTGACACTTATCAGCTCCCTAATGGAGGGTGCCGCCCTTATCATCTCCCTGGTTGCCCCTTCAAGGAGGCGTACATCGGCCATACAAGACTAGCTCCTCCCATCCGGTCTTAACAACAACCAGTTGTTTTCGCAGCCTCTTATCCCTTATACCTATATGGCTTATGGTTACGAGACTGCACCCTAAATGGAGTTTTCTTCGGGCCGAGTGCAGCATGTGCCAAGACTTGCCAAGAATGGCCGAGACACTTCAAATGCCCCAGGCACTCTTGGCTCAACCGTGTACCTCGGCGCCTTGGTCATATACTGACTCCTTGGAAGAGACCCTCGGTCTTCCAACCAGGGTATAACCTTATATATATAGTTGGAAATCCAAGGTATCTCCCCCGGATAAGCTTTCATGGGCCCCAAATTTTCATGACTCAGTTCCAGGGCGGTGTAACCTTTTCCCCGAGCCATGTCAAGAGATACCCCTTATATGACGCACTTTAGGTCTTACATTTGCCTCTTACGAAATATCATTCGCGAACTAGGGTGTACGCCATAAAGGTTCGTCCCATTCACTCACTCATTCATTTCTGTCAATTCGTTCAATCATTCATTTTTGGTTATCTCTTGTTAATTCATTTGCGAGATATTCGCACGTTCTTTTGAAATTTCGCAATAACTCTGTCGCAGGAACATTTCTTATGAATTCATTCCATTTCATTCATTCAACATTTCGGAACTTATGCTTTCCCCTCCATCTTCTATGGGTAGTATTTCTTGAGATATAATCTATTCCACGGTCTACCCAATCTCTAGCCCATATCTTTGCCCTCAGGATCCATTAGTCTATATGCCCCTGTTCCAACTATCTCCTTGATGATATAAGGTCCATCCCACTTTTTCGCCAACTTGCCACCACTTTCTCGCTGATATATTGGTGTTTCTCGCAATACCATATCACCTGGTTGAAACTCGCGTGTTTTGACACGTTTGTTATATTCTCTGGCCAATCTTCGCTGATAATTCTTCATATGTTGTAGTGCTCTTTCTCCTTTTTCTTCTAATTAATCTAATTTAACCAAAATGTTACCCGCACTAAGATTTTTCTCCCAAGCTTCTCTCTTTGTTGTTGGAATAATAACTTCTGTCGGAAGTACAGCTTCAACTCCATAGGTTAGACAAAATGGTGACATCCCGTAGCTTCTCGCCTTGTTGTATTGTAAGCCCATCTTTGCATTATGCACTTGTTCACACCATGCCTTATTATGCCCTTCTAATTTCTTCTTCAGTATATCAGCGATTGTTTTATTTGTTGCTTCCGCCTGTCCATTAGCCTACGGGTATAAAGGAGTTGATTTCCCACACTTTATTTGAAATGCATTAAGCAGTAATTCTATATTTTGTCCCTCAAACTGTTTCCCATTGTCAGATACCAACTGTGCTGGAATTCCAAATCTGCATATTAGGTTTTCGAATATGAAAGTAAAAATATCTTTATCGCGAATGTGTTGTACCGCTTTTACTTCGCCCACTTTTGAAATAATCAGAGCGACAATCGATATCTCCTTTGCCCTGTACCTGGCAAAAATGGTCCTACAATATCTAACCCCCACTTTCCAAAAGGCCATACACTTGTTGAAGAGGTTAATGGTGCTCCTGGTGCATGTATTTTCTTTCCATGTCTTTGGCAATCTTCGCAACGTCTTGATATTTGTTTCGCATCTTCATGCATATATGGCCAATAATAGCCTTGCATTTTCGCCTTATGTGCTAAAGACCTTCCGCCACTATGATTGCCAGCATCCCCACTGTTGTTGATGGTGGATTTTCGTTTAAGGTTAAATTTGTAAGTAACCAGAAAATCATGCGCTGACATCTTGTAAAAGATAAAGCCGTTTATAAGTGACGGATACTCCTCACTTAATTCACCAAGAATGGAGCATGTAGCAACAATCCCATTTACGTGAATACATGAAATTCCTCCAAGGTTGGAGCATGTAGCAACAATCCCTTCCGTGAATTTCATATCAGCCTTGTATTTCCAGTACTCATTATCAGTGTGGCATGACGACTGAGTGTTACTCTTACAGAATAACACGAACCTCCAAGCACTATAATGAAACCATGTACGAAATACTCGTACAGGCTGATTCTCGGTGTGTTATACTAGCCCGAGCCCTCTCGGTGTGTTATACTAGCCCGATTGAGCCCCTCTCGGTGTGTTATACTAGCCCGATTGAGCATCCGGACCGATCATATCATCCGGATATGATTCGATCGCAGATCATCCAACTCCACAAGCATGATTGGATGACCCAGATCAATTCCATCACCCCAAGAAGGTATGGAATACACACGGCCGACCCCGCATGGTCGACCATTGGCCTTCGCTTGCAAGAAATCGTCCATACCAAGCATTATGGACGGAAAACCCTAAATTATGGTTTGCGGCATATTACATGTGCCGCAAAACGGTCTCAACCATCCATCTTCGCAGGTATAGATGGAGGGTGTAGATGTAGACTCAAAGGGCCGGAGCATGTCGACACAATCACCATGTGACCGCCTACACACTTGACCAATCGGTCAAAACCAACCATGATTGGTTACAACAAATTTGCCCGCCTAAAAGAGCATGGTCGCACGGCTTTGAAAGCCAAAATTAGGGTTCAAGCCATCACGCGCGTCCATCTTCTCCTAAAGACGAATGGAGGGTCATGATTAGATTGAGCAAGGGTCGGTCACACCAAAGCATGACCACCGTGAGCCCATCTACCTCCTCATGCGGTCGGCCAAGGCATATCATGCCCGGCCAATCCAAAACGCCCGCTCAAACATGCGTGGTTACACTTCCCAAATTGCAAATCGATCTCGACCACACAACTTCACCGGACGGGTGGGTGGCTTAGATCACGTTTTCATGGGACGGTGAGACATGGGCGTGAACATCAGCCTACCATCTTCACGCCAAACCAATAGGCCAAGACCAGACCAAGTCAGGTCATCTTGGAAAACACGCCGGAAAAGGGTATGGTGCGCGACTCCTTGCGGCATCAAACTCCTATCGCAAATCGATCTCAACCACTCAACTTTACCGGTCAAATTGAGTGGCTTAGATCGCGCCTTCTTGGGAAAGTGAAGTATGGACGTGCACACCGGCGTGTTGTCTACACACATGCCCGGTCGGTCCTCTTCAAAACCCTTCCCATGCTTGGTTTCGACCAAGCTAAAGAGTGATGCTTGCGCACCTCTTTTAAAACCCTAATTTCATCAACGGTCGCAGATGAGTGTCTCAAACATCATCTCATCCGTCCGACCTCACCAGCTTGGTTATACAACCCTGGTCAGGAGTTATTTGGTTAGTGAGGCGTCATTACCCATCACTTTACCACACCACAATGCAGTACCTGCATAAAATACACACGATACTTCACAAGTATCGACTTTCCGAATAACGCAGTTATTCAATTCAGCATTACATGCTATCTTTCGTGGATCCACGATCCACATTCAGACATCAATCATGTCACAAATCGGGGGATACATCTTTGGGGTATTGGTCTGGCGGTTTACAGCGTGCAGCGTGCAACGCGCCATCACAAGAACGTGTTAGGAAGTCATGGACGGTTAGAGATGAACAGGAAAAGTGGGCAAGAATGGTCGTGTGTTACCGACACACAACTCCACTACTCCATCATTCCACTACCTCCACTTCCCACGAGAAACGTGAATGAGGCTCAATGACTTGTATAAATAGGTTCTCCGCCCTATTTCCAACAACAAGGAAGAACGGAGAACAACACAAGTTCAGACGAGACAGAAAAACCAAGTGTTAATACAAATCGTATTCAAACACCCAGAGCCTGCTTGCATCAACCGCAAGCCCGCTCATCTTCTCGTTACAAGTCATAAGCAAGCCAACATCTTCACAATCTCAACACCTTCTTCGCTTCCCTCCCTAAGATCAACCCCATCTCCTTCACTTTGTGACCGAAACAAGTCTGGAACGGCCATTTCTTGGTTTAGGTAGGACTTGCCTGATTGATCTCTCGAATCTACAAGCACTCACCGCTGCAAAGTGCATTTGTTGAAGGTTTAGATTCATTCCTCATCCACACCCCAAATTACCAAATTCTGCAGGAGTAGTTTTCACACATCAACAATTGGCGACCACAGTGGGAGATTAATCTCTCGGTTATAAAGTCAATTTCTTCAAAGATCGATTCAATTTCAACAATTTCGGAAAGGTAGATCTTAGAACCGATTCAATCAGCAATTCATTTTCAAGATGGTGGAACTAAGGTCTGGATCAGCAATCAATTCGGACGGAGATAGCATGGATAACACTCCCGGTGTTGTACCTGTCAGTGGAGCTACTGTAGCCAACACATCTCGAGGAGCCGTTACCTCTGTCACCAACACTAGCGGAGCCGGAGACATCCCAGTAGGTGTGACGCCTCCCATCACGAGCCGGAGCAAACAAGCAAATCCTGGCATCTCTTCGAGCGTAACGCCTCCAGTGGTTACCAGAGCAACAACTCTCACTCCTCCATCAGGACGAGGAGACGGAGGCACAAGAGGAGGACCACCGTCCATTACCATTGCCGACTTGGTGGAGAAACAAGAAGTCCTTGCCAAGACTCAAACAGATATGGCCGCAACTCAGAAAGAGGTACTCACTTTCCTCAAGACCTTGACTGAACGATTGCCGCAGGATTCATGTCAATCTTTAGAGACAACAAGAGATGCCTTCAACTCACCCGGAGCAGGCGTTTCCACTAGGACCTACATGAGTGAAGAAGCTCGTGCTGCTCCTGAATGCTCAAGAGAAAGGGACCGGCCACCCAACTTCATCACACGTGAGGATCTGGAACGACTCCTCCAGAGCCGAAGCAATGGAAATCTGACTGATGCACACCAACACCAACACCAACCGCCATACCCTCAAGATATGCAGCGAATCCCTCTTCCAAGAGGTTACACCTCTCCCCAGTTCTCCCTCTACGACGGAACTGGTAATCCTCGTGAACACATTTCTCGATTCTTGAAGCCTTGGGGAACATGAATACAATCATGTTTTACGCCTAAAAGAATTCTCAAAATCACTTACGGGAGGGCATACACGGTACAATAACATTGCGCCTAACAAGATATCCAATTGGAGCGAGATGGTCGTTGCTTTCTACAGAAGTATTTCTTCGTGTCCGAACAAATCACGTTTTCGGACTGGGAAGAATTCTCCAGCGGAACAATGAGCATCCCAACGACTTCGTTAAAAGATTCGGGACCCAAGCTCGGATTGTCACGACCCAAATGTCACCGAACGGCAATTGGTGGAATCATGCATCAATGGGATGATACCCATATACCGCGCCTGTTAGAGAATCTGGGCTTTCAAACGTTCTCTCGAACTCCACGAAGCTGCAAAACGCTCAAAGAACAATCACGCATGGCGCTGCTAGAAAGAACCAGAGTTGTTCGGAGTGAAGATTCCCGTGAAAGTCGAGGAAGCGGGCGTCTCACGAACAAGCAATACAACACCGGTCCTCTCAAGCGTGGTGGGCGGAGGAGAGAAAAGGAAAGCTTCAAAGGACGGAGCCACAAACAAAGCGAACATTCCCAAGACACAAGACTTTGTCTCGAAAAGGAACAGACAAAACTCCCCCGCACAAAACGCCAAAGACACAGGTTTTCCTTTTCCCATGAATGAAGTAATAGAGCTTTCGGAAGCGTGGATCCAAGACGACGCCGTAAAGCTGCCCCTATCAGGCGTCCTCCAGGCGAGGAAGAGATGGAGGATCCCAGACATCAAGTTGCTACCACATGTTCGTCCATCATCCAACCAAAGATTGCAACAGGTTGAAACAAATATTCGGGGAAAAGGTAGAGACGGGGGAACTCCAGCTGGAAACGAAGGTGTTCATAGAGATCCTCTACCTATCGGGAATTGCATGATTTCACGGGGACTCGTTAGCAAGCAAGACCGTGCAATCTATGATGGAGCACATGTGTGAAATCTTATATTTCTCCAAAGGACAGCGTCAAGACATGTTCACGGCCCTCAACCACGTTGTGTCAGGGAGGCGTTTGCATCCAGTAGCAGTCCAGGAACCCCAGTCTTTCCTGAAAGACATGAGCAACGGAAACTGGGGACTCCTAACCGTCACTCGTTTGAGAAACGTTGAGTTTGATAACGATTAATCGATACGGGCTTTAATTTAACATCATTACTGTCAAGACCTTGAGAGCGGCAAAGATCTCAAAGCAAGAAGCTACTCGTCATCCAACTGTGGTCAGGGATTCAGGAGGAGAACTCAGAGATTCGTATGGATACATCGACCTTGAAGTCAAATTGGGAGATGCCTCAACACAAGCAAAGTTCTATGTAGTCAAAGATCATCCCAACTACGACATGATCCTAGGGCGCTCTTGGATACAGGGCAACAAAGCCATACTGGAAGTCTGTCCTCTACCGGTCTCGGTACCTGAAAGAATCTCCAACATGCCTTGGACCTCGATGGTCAGTTCATTGCCGCGCCAAACAATTTGCCAATGTGACACAACTTCCGGAGAAAGCTCACAAGATACGTTGAAAAGTTCCGATCTCAAGTAAGTCTCGCCACGCAACCTTCCTTACAACTTACCGCCCTCGTCCCGACAAGTCCTGGGGATGACTCCAACCAACGAATCAACCCCGGCTAGGAGATGTGAATGGGAAGCCGGTCCTTTCAAACGTTTATGGCGAAGAGCGTAGAGGTTTGTCTTGGTCAAAGGCGATGAGAAAAATGTCCAAGTATCCGCACGACCAAACCCGTTTGGAATTGGAGACACAGTGACGAAGATGACTGCGTTCAATGTTGGGAGCATGACGGTGAAGATGACCACTCCACCCGACTCACCCACCGAGAGAGAAGATGAACCATACCGGTAGCAGATGTTATCCTAGGCGGCTACTAACAAAACTCATAAACGCTGATAAACTAGAGGGCATAACAGTTCACTCACGATGGCTCAAACCTTACCGAACTTAAGATCTTTGTGCTACTACTTTCCAGCATCCTCCACACCTTAAAACGCTGTGCTATATTTTCCAGCGTGTTTCCTTTTACAGTTTCATGTCATATTTGTAATTTCTCCAGAAAATGATTGCAATACTTGCATTCATAATTAGGGTTTCAATTTTTAATTAAAGCATCATTTTTCATCTGAGAACCTCTCCACTCCTAAAGACACAAAGTCCTGAGTCAGCCTAAATCAACTGGAGCAAGAAAGGAAACCCTAAGCAAACATTTCTCGAGAAGAAGGGAATAGAACGTGTGCGCAAGAAGTGATTTGAGCCATCTGCCCAAAGCAAAGCCGGGAAGATCTTGCATCAAGAGTACAGTGCAGTGGGTATTCCGCTATAATATTATTTCTTTCACCATTAAGAACTACGTGTGAAGACACACTCTAGCACCTAAGGAGTTTCAATTCCAGTTTCGACAAAAGGATTATAAAAAAAAAAAAAAAGACTTTTGTTCAAACAATGAAAACGAAAGAAAAAACTTGAACTCAGCTGCCACTGAGTACAAGGGAGATATTCAAATGTACGGAACATGCTTGGAAAAGAAAGAAGGAAAATTCTAATTGCCAAGAGAGTCAGCCTCGCCTGTATCACTGTCAGATTCTGCTCCATCACCCGTTGATGCACCTCCCTTCGAATCTCCTTAAGTTTCTGCATCAGGCATCTCCGCAGCATCATGCTCCATCCTAATATCATCAGCAGGAGCATCAAAAGGCACATCAACATCAGGAGCCGCGCAGGTTGCTTTCAAACGTTCAGGTTCGTCTGTATCGGAATCAAGGATTATCACGCCGTCCTGAACCGGGTAATCACACTTGCCTTCATTCGAGGTCGTTCATGCTCAACTCTCGCCTCTTCAACCGCGCCTTGCAAATCTCTCTCCGCTCTTGCGCTTACTAGTGTCTGCAGGCGTTTCCTCGCGCCTCCGCCGCTCCTCCATGTCAATTGCAGGCTGAAAGTGCACGGATACGTCCTCGACAATACGAAGGTGGGAGATAGACATCCCCTGTATAGCACGGCCGACTTAAAGTGGAAGATCAATCTAGCCATTACTTCTTCGTGCGCATGGTTTTCGGGCTTGTCGACTTCAAAACTTCTTTCTGGGGAAGCAACAGAATGAGCGTCCACTACTTCCATGATAAACTGCAAAGGAGAGGGAGTTATGAGCACGCACAAAAAAAAAAAAGAGGAGGAGATCATCAAATCCATTGATCAGTTAATCAGAAAATCAGAGCAGTACCTGAGATACCTGGGATATAGAATAAACGACCACGTTGAGATGATTCTTTATAATCTCACAAGTCGACAGAATCCCAGAAGGAAGAGAAGTCTCTACTTACCACCTATGAAGGCTACTAATTGGGATAACAATCAACAAGGCTTATCAAATATACCGAGGAAGGCCGTGTATAACTAAGGAAGTACGCTGAAGGAGCGGGTAGAGCTCATACATGTACAAGAGGAACCAAAGCGACTCACCGGATCAAGTCCGCTTCCCTTCGCATCCTTAATCAAGACCGACCAGTTCCAGGAAACGCTTGACAATGTGAAACTATCCGGGTAAATATGTATTCACTCTAGCTTGGTCATTTTACAGATGTCAACATCTCATGCCTACCACACAATAGTGTAACCATTATGTGCTAGGCAGGGGACTTAATGTTGATGGTGGATTTTCGTTTAAGGTTAAATTTGTAAGTAACCAGAGAAAATCATGCTACTGACATCTTGTAAAAGATAAAGCCGTTTATAAGTGACTTCGGATACTCCTCACTTAATTCACCAAGAATGGAGCATGTAGCAACAATCCCATTCTCGTGAATACATGAAATTCCTCCGGGTTGGAGCATGTAGCAACAATCCCTTCCGTGAATTTCATATCAGCCTTGTATTTCCAGTACTCATTATCGGTGTGGCATGACGGTAAGGTGTTACTCTTCTGAGTAACACGAACCTCCAAGCACTATAATGAAACCATGTACGAAATACTCAGTGCAGCCGATTCTCGGTGTGTTATACTAGCCCGAGCCCTCTCGGTGTGTTATACTAGCCCGATTGAGCCCTCTCGGTATGTTATACTAGCCCGATTGAGCATCCGGCACTTGATCATGCTCCGGTCCGGATATGATCTGATCGCATCATACAACTCCACAAGCATGATTGGATGACCGAGATCAATTCCATCACCCCCAGCGGTATGGAATACACACGGCCGACCCCGCATGGTCGACCATTGGCCTTCGCTTGCCAAGAAATCGTCCATACCAAGCATTATGGACGGAAAAACCCTAAATTAGGGTTTGCGGCATATTACATGTCCGCAAAGCAGTCTCAACCATCCATCTTCGCAGGTATAGATGGAGGGTGTAGATGTAGACTCAAAGGGCCGGAGCATGTCGACACAATCACCATGTGACCGCCTACACACTTGACCAATCGGTCAAAACCAACCATGATTGGTTACAACAAATTCGTCGCCTAAAAGAGCATGGTCGCACGGCTTTGAAAGCCAAAATTAGGGTTCAAGCCATCACGCGCGTCCATCTTTTAAAGCACGAATGGAGGGTCACATTAGATTGAGCAAGGGTCGGTCACACCAAAGATGACCACCGTGAGCCCATCTACCTCCTCATGCGCTCGGCCAAGGCATATCATGCCTGGCCAATCCAAAACGCCCGCTCAAACATGCGTGGTTACACTTCCCAAATTGCAAATCGATCTCGACCACACAACTTCACCGGACGAATTGGGTGGCTTAGATCACGTTTTCATGGGACGGTGAGACATGGGCGTGAACATCAGCCTACCATCTTCACGCCAAACCAACCGGCCAAGACCGGCCAAGTCAGGTCATCTTGGAAAACACGCCGAAAAGGGTATGGTGCGCGACTCCTTGCGGCATCAAACTCCTATCGCAAATCGATCTCAACCACTCAACTTTACCTAGGTCAAATTGAGTGGCTTAGATCGCGCCTTCTGGGAAAGTGAAGTATGGACGTGCACACCGGCGTGTTGTCTACACACATGCCCGGTCGGTCCTCTTCAAAACCCTTCCCATGCTTGGTTTCGACCAAGCTAAAGAGTGATGCTTATGCACCTCTTTTAAAACCTAATTTCATCAACGGTCGCAGATGAGTGTCTCAAACATCATCTCATCTGTCCGACTCACCAGCTTGGTTATACAACCCAGTCAGGAGTTATTTGGTTAGTGAGGCGTCATTACCCATCACTTTACCACACCACAATGCAAAGACTGATAAAATACACACGATACTTCACAAGTATCGACTTTTCGAATAACGCAGTTATTCAATTCAGCATTACATGCTATCTTTCGTGGATCCACGATCCACATTCCAGACATCAATCATGTCACAAACTGGGGTATACATACTGGGGTATTGGTCTGGCGGTTTACAAAGGCGGCGTGCAACGCGCTCATCACAAGAACGTGTTAGGAAGTCATGGACGGTTAGAGATGAACAGGAAAAGTGGGCAAGACCGGTCGTGTGTTATAGACACACAACTCCACTACTCCATCATTCCACTACCTCCACTTCCCACGAGAAACGTGAATGAGGCTCAATGACTTGTATAAATAGGTTCTCCGCCCTATTTCCAACAACAAGGAAGAACGGAGAACAACACAAGTTAGGGCCAGATGAAAAACCAAGTGTTAATACAAATCGTATTCAAACACCCCGAGCACGCTTGCATCAACCGCAAGCCTGCTCATCTTCTGTTACAAGTCATAAGCAAGCCAACATCTTCACAATCTCAACACCTTCTTCGCTTCCTCCCTAAGATCAACCCCATCTCCTTCACTTTGTGACAGGAAACAAGTCTGAACGGCAATTTCTTGGTTTAGGGGCCGGACTTGCACTGGATTGATCTCTCGAATCTACAAGCACTCACCGCGCAGTGCATTTGTTGAAGGTTTAGATTCATTCCTCATCCACACCCCAAATTACCAAATTCTGCAGAAGTAGTTTTCACCCATCAACAA